>PVKA01050692.1:0-12583 GCA_004027165.1 Ctenomys sociabilis | reverse complement strand
CAACTGTACTGTCTATACACACACATCCTGATTTTTTCTTTCTACAACCCTTCCTTTGTCTACACCTGTCAAAAGTGGGCACTCCATTGACATTCAACTACCTTAGGTTCTTGAACTCGACACCACAATCCAACACAGTCCAGCATTCTGCAACCATAGGGAGTTATTCAAAGAAATTGTCGACCATATCCATTTACATTTGTGAAGTTCTGGTCTTCTCTCTAGAACTTGTTTCAGCAGCTTGTGTAGGGATGGCTTTGTCAGAATGAAATTCTTTAGTTGTTCTTTGTCATGGAAGTATTCCACTTCTCCATTAAACTTGAAAGAAAATTTTTCAGGCTATAAAAGTCCGAGCTGGAATTTATTTTTGTACAGGACTTGAAGAACTCTGCTCCATACTCTCCTTGCCTTTATAGTTTGTGTAGAAAGGTCAGCTATAATTCTGATGAGTTTTCCTTTGAATGTGATCTGCTTCTTCTCTCTAGCAGCTTTCAGTATATTATTTTTGTGTTGGATTTCTTTGATCTTGACTACTATATGTCTCATTGTGTTTTTAGTTGGGTTGAAGTTATTTTTTGCTCTGTAGGCTTCAGTTACCTAAATGTTGGATTGTTTCCTCATATTTGGGAAGTTTTCTGTGATTGCTTCTGCCCACATTCTTTTTGTATCATTTGTATTGACTCCTTCATTCTCATTGATGCCTGTTAATCTCACATTGTTTATCCTGGTGTCATTTTTCAGGTGATGGATCATTTTTCCCACATTCTCTTTGTTTTTAAAAGATCCTTTCTCACCTTTTCACTAGCTGCACCAGCGTCTTCGAGATCTGAAACTCTGTCTTCGTTTTCACTCAAACAGTTTTGTAGACTCATGATTGATATTTTTAGTTCTTCTGTATCTCTTTGACTCTGTTCAATGTGTTCTATTTCTTTTCTGTATTGCTCATTCAAGGAATCTGTCATATTTCTGATCTCTATTTTTTTATCCATGTCTTCTTCAGAGGTAGTTATTCTTTTTCTGCAGAGTTTCTTCCAATTTGGGTTTCCTCTATATATTTTCATACTTGTTTCTGTATTTCAGATGCTATGATTTCAAATAATTCTTTTTTTTCAAAGAATTCTTTTTTGATTTCAGAAATTCTTTCTGCTTTGAGTTCCTCATGACACTTCTGCTGTTGTTTCTTTTCTTCAGACACTTTAAATTCATACGTTTCACCTGGAATAGTGCTCTCTGCATATGTTCTGGGTGAGCATTGGTTTTCCCCCAGATATTTCTGGATTTAATTATTTATTTTAGATGCTATGTATTCAGATATTTCTTTTTTATTTCAGGAATTAATTCTAGTCTGAGTTCCTCTATACCTTTCTGCTGTTGTTCCTTTGCTTCTGTATCTGTTCATTCATTCATTTCAGCTGAGCTAGTGTCCACTGCACTTACTGGTTGACTCGAGGCCTGAGACTGCATTTTTCTCCTTGTCTTTGTCATTTTCTATAGCACTGACCTCTGACCTTTGGTGTAGAGCTTTGGTGCAGCTATAACCTTAGCGTGTAATGAGATTCTGGTGCCAGTTATTAAGTTTGAGATTATCCAGTTATGCATGGCCTGGATCTAGCTGTTGTGTTCTGTTCCTTTTTGCTGCAGTTCCTATAGTTCCTTTCTGTTGGTTCCCTGGTCAGGCGAGCATGAACTAAAGCTGGATGCAGAGCGAGTAGCGAAAATTCCCACTATCTTTGTGGGCTTTGGGGCGAGGATCCGGAAAGTTTCCAGAGTAGGCCCTAGTGTCTCAGGCAGGTCGCTCTCAGCCTGGGCTTTGGTGGGTCCACTGGGCTCCCAAAAGGATAGTGGATGTTCTTATTCACTATGTAGGCTGTGCTGTGTCAGCCAATCTCTGCTGGGTGTGGGACCGCTAGCCAGAACCAGAGAAGGCTGGGAAAGGTCCCTCTGGCACGGCGGGCCTGTAGCCCTCACTCACAGGCTGAGTTGAGCTTTGTGTGGGGCTGCAGGGTGAGACTTGGTATTGCTGGGAAATGTCTCTCTGGCGGTGCGAGCCTGGAGCTATCGCTCACCAGCTGAGCTGCTGAACCCATTCTTAAAACTGGGTTATGAGTTCTATTTTTCTAAATATATCTAGGGCCAGTGAGATAGTTCAGTGGCCTAAATGACTGCTTAGGCAAGCACAAGTCCCCGGAGTTTGACCCCTGGCATTACATGCCACACCAGCCCTAACCGTGGGTGTGCTGAGCTGTTTACTGATTCTGGGCCTGGTAGTATATAATCCCTGTGCTGGAAACACTGAAAACAGGAGGCTCAGTATGAGATCAAGCTGCTTAGTGAGACCCTGTACCAAATAAATTTAACAATGTGATATGTATTTTGCGGTCTTTGAATAAAACAACCATTAAATTAAAACTTCACTTGTCAACTAACCCATAACCCTTGAGACAATTAAGTTCAGAATACCCTGTGGCCATAACCTGGTGCTGTTCCTCTCCCCCTGTGCTATATACCCTACCAGCACACTCAGCTATGAACTCCTCAGTGAGCTAGCCAACCTATGGGTGTAGAGCACCTGGCCTCATTACCTTCTGAACGTCCCACCTCTGAAAATGAAGGCTTTTGTGGGCCATAGAGAGGGAGACTATAGCTATAGTTTCCACTTCGCCCTGAAGAAGAGGTAAAATTTTGGCACATCAGGATTTGGAAATCTTCCAAGAAAAAACATCAACCAGAAAAAAGCATACAGGAAAGAAAATATGAAACTCTTAAGATAAGAGTCCTCTTAGGAGCTCTGTAAGGTGGAGAAAGACAAAGGTTGAAATAAAGAAGTGAAAATGTGAAGTCGTTGAAGACAAAAACTTTGTCAGTCCCATTTATAAATTTTGCAAGTGGGGACTGAAGCCAAGTCCTCCTCCCTGAGCTGCATCCTCAGCATTCAGTGCAATTACACACTTAGCAACTGATTCACTTGTTTACATTTCAAAGCAGCATCTCTCTTGGACACTAAGTTTACTTGGCTTGGTTTAAAATTGTCTTCCTCCTACTTGAGCCTTACAGAGTACAGATAACTTTTTAAAATAGTAAGTGAAACTACCTAACTTGTCTCTGGAAATAAGTCCATAAATAAAATTGAGACAACAAACTGGTGAATTATAATATGTTGAAGAATGTGGAAAGTTACTGATGTCAGTAAAGAACTCCATAATTAAAGACAGTTTACAACCTGGGCACAAATTCTTTGAAGTGAAACTTTCTGGAAATGACTTTTGTTAGCTCCATCACATGGATAGATTTTTCTCTGTAACTTTAGTGACTGTGCATAAAGAAATAAGTGGATTAAGAGCTTTATGTTCTTAAACTTTACACTTGAGCTTGTCCAAGTGATAATCCCCAAATCAGAATTATTCTTTTTTAATTGAGCAGATATTCCATGGAGAATGTTTCTTCTTGAAAAGTTTTTTTTTTTTTTTTTTTTTTTTTTTTTTATTACAGACTATTAGGAGAAAGCCTTTTTTGGGAAGCAGCCAAAGCCTAACAGGCACAAAAGGTAGATGCTGAAATTTGCTTATATAAGCTACAACCCTTCTCATCTTCCTTGTCACTTATTCTGTCTTTTAAGTAAAACTCACTAGATATAGAGAAAGTTTTATCTTTATTATGATTAATAAATTAATTAAGGTAACAACAATCTTCTTTGGGAATAATGTTCAGTATAATCCAAGACAGAGCCATGAAAACAGCGAGAAAGTCACTGTCTAACAGAGATGAGATACATGACATTCTCATGAGCCACAGCAAGCCAATCTGAGTAACTATGAAATGTTGAAAACCCAGATATATTATGCAAAAAGGGCTAAAAGAATTCCCTAACAAAGTGGATTGCAAATGTGAGAAACAAGGGAAGTAATCGCATTGAACCTGTCACTTCTTGTCATTGGGATAGAATTACCTGATATAGATAACTTCAGAAAAGACTTCTTTTAGTTCACAGCTTCAGAAATTTCAGACCATGATTGCCTGGCTCCAAAACAGAAAAAACAGTGATGGAGCCACATGGCAGTGGCCAGCTGCACTTCGTGGTGGAAAAGAGAAAGAGCAAGGCAGCCACAGAAGATAGGCAAAAGGGCATGACAGAGGGACCAAGGTTACACTGTGTACTCGTAGGTGTGCTTCATGAGTCTACTATGTGCTGCTCAAACCAGTGCATCTAAGAGTCAAGAGTAACTATCAGAAATCATCAACATTGCTTATGGGATTGGGCTACCTGAAGACTGAAGTTGTCATTTTTTATTTTTAATTTAATTTTAGGGAATGGTTTATAAGGTGTTCAGAGTCTCACTACTAGATCAGACTCGTAGTGATCCACTTGTTTATAGCCTCCCAAGAGCTGGGATTATAGGCACAAATGTACCACCATGCCCAGTCTCAATAGCCATCTCAGGGTGCCCCAGAGTTGGGGCCAGCACTGCAAGTCCTGGTATTGAGTGCCAGCCCCTGTGTTTGCTTGCAAGTGCTTTAATCTCTTGAGCTATTTGGCCAGCCCTTGAAGTTGCCATTTTTTTAGATGGTGTAAGTTCTAACATGAGAAGATTTGTGAATGATAATCAAAAACTGTGTTGGGAACATGTTCAATGACAGAACTGATTTAGATACGTCACAGACAATCCCAATTATTTGTTATTTGTGAATAACAAATAACATAATAAATGATAGTCCCCATTCAGTGTGACTATCAGGTCTGAATGTGCGAATTTAGGAGTTTTGTGATTATTTTTATTATATAAGTGATCAGAATTCTACAAATAACATTTACATAAAAGTGACTGTGTGTTATCACCTAAAGAATGAGTTCATAGCAAAGTTACAAGTGACTTAAAAATCTGAAGGTACAGCTGCAATTTCAGAACTTGGAGAGACTGAGGCAGGAGAATCACAAGCTTTAGCCCCACATGGGAAATTAGCAAGACCCTCCCTGACATGGTGCATATTTAGATGTCATCCTGTTCCTCCAAAGCCTCATGGACTCATCCATGGGACTTCGGAGAGGTAAATGACTCACAAGGGCATAAAGTCTATCTGTAGCTGAGATCCTCCATGAGTTTATAGCTGAAGGTTATATCTAGAAGGACCTCTCTCCCTTCCTCCTCCCTGGATGACTATCTGCTCCCTGCTGCCATGACTGGTGATGGTTCTCCTCTGCTATGGCCTTCTGCCATCCTACTGTGCTTTGGAGCTAGAGGGCTACAGGCTGATTCTGCTAAAACTAGGAGATTAAATACATGCTCCCTCTTAGTAGTTCTGCTGTCAGGTATTTTGTCTCAGCAATGAGAAAAGTGATTTCAAACACTATCTCTAAAAAAAAATAAATAAAACCAATCATTATGGTTTGCAACTAATTGTCCTTCCAAAGTTGCATGCAGTCATGGGGCAGCTTCTGGAGTTTGTGACTGCTTATTGTGAGTGTGGATGCTGCGCCTGTGCTGCGACAATTAATTTGGATGATAAGAAGGGAAAAGAAGCTAGCGAGCTGCCTGAGCCACTTCCCCTCCTTTTGCTCTTGCTCTTTGCTGCTGCTGTCATGAATGGCTATTCTCTGTGCCACGCACTGCTCTGCCTTGGATCAGCTGAGTATGGACTGAAACCTCCACCCAATGTGAGCTAAATAAACCTTTCCCTTCTTCATTTTGAGTGTCAGGTATTTTGAAACAGCAATGAGAGAATTATAAGTGAGACACCAATAAAAAAAGAGTGTCTGGGGCTGGCCTAAGAGCACAGTAAACTACAGCACCTGCGTGGGCAGAGGGCAGTGGGTTTGATCCCCAGATGCAATTGCAGCCTCATCCACGGGGCGCACAGAGACAGTGATTGAGACTGGGCATAGTGTTGCGCACCTGTAATCCCAGCACTTGGGAGGCTGAAAAAAGGAGGATCACTCCAAGTCCAATCTATGTATTGAGACCCCATAGACCCTGTCCTAAATAAAGGGAAAACAAAGAGAGACTGGAGATACAAGTCAGTTTAGATGGCCGCCGACTGTATCAACAGCCTTGGGGAAAAAAGACAACAACAAAACACATCTAAACCAATCTAAACCAATTCCAAACTTTAGAAGCCCAGGAAAATAAGTACGTAATTCAAAATAAATTACCAAAGAATTCAGAAACAAAAAGATTCTTAAGATCCAAGTGAAAAAGTTGCAAACTGAGCAGTGCCCTTTACATACTTAAACAAAATCAAGGTGCCAAACCTGCTTAATACAGAGCTATCTGTGTAAATGGCTGGGTTTTAAACAAGCACAAAATTCACTCTATTAGTAATTGTGTAAATGGTTCTTGAACAGAAAAATCTAGAGTATTTTAGCAAAGCTAATAATGGAATATATTCATAGGGAAGAAAAAGAAAGGAGAGGGAAAGATGAAGTGAATTTTTTCCGTACTCTTATGAGCTTATTTACGTATCTTCTATTCATTGAAGCTACTATAAACAGAACCAAAGTAAAAAAATAAAATAAAATAAAAAAGTAGATGATTTCCTGATTTAAATGACACAACGAACAAAAGACAATCTTGTTAAATTTTCCTATGTGAATGAATACCATGATGTGTTCAGCATAGGTTTAGTTCAAGGATTCTGGTTTTGCATAACAAACAGGAAGAGATTTAGGGAATAACATAAAGTCTATGCATGCCTGTCCTGAGCAAATCTCACAGTCTCTCTGTGGCTAAATTTCTTCGTCTGGGTAAATGAGATTAACAATGCCATTAGTCTCATCTTGGTTTTACAAGATGGTGGTGGAGGGCAATATAGAGAATTAAGATGAGTCAGGTACAATTCCGGCTCTTCATGGTGAATGTGTGTGGTGTGGCTGGGGGGGAAGAACGGGAGCCCCTTGTAATGATCCTCTAGCTCTCTTTATGTCCTTGTCCTCCTTCAGCAATTTGAAATAAATTGGCAGAAGCGTATGTCTTAATGGGAAAGCAAGGAGTCGAGACTGACACAGCATAGAGCAAAAGAGCGGAAGAGCTCTGTAAAGAGCAGCACGATGTTTCAAGATAAGAGGCGTCCACTCCAGATGCCCAGGGTGTTTGGGGTGTGCTTCAAACTTATAGGGGTAACCTGGTAGCTAAAACTGTTCCACTGTTTGGTGGTCTAAGCCCATCAGGGTCTTAGCCTTTGTTTCTGAGAAGGGGACAAAGTAGAAAGTGTAAAGTAAGTGAGTTACACTCATGATGACACAGCAGGTGCATTTCTTTCCAATATGATGATCACGATCAAGCATGCGATGACTTTAGTGTCAGCCACAGGTAAGTGGCTGTGATGATTTTACAATATTGGTCATCAGGTTTCTCCCTGTGTCTCCCTCTAAGCTTTCCCAACAAATGTAAGCATTACATACTTTAAATGTGTCTTAATAAAAACCAATAGTGGCAGGTGGAATAGTACATATTAGATTGGTTTAGAAAAGCAAAAGCTTATAAAATCTATACAGTACAATCAGCAGTGAGACTACTTTATTATAGAAGTTAAAATCTCATGGATACTTTTTAGATGGAACTCAAACTCAGGACCTTGCGCTTTCCAGGCAGGCACTTATGCCTCTGAGCTATCTCCCTGGCCCCTATCTATCTTTCAATTATCATGGGAATGCCTATTAAATACTTCAAACTTGTATCAAAGAATATTGCTCTTTAGATTATTTTGTTAAGTTTTTCAAAAATGTTTATCACTTCACATTTACAGCACATAGTGATTACATTCACTGAGAACAATTTTCCCTTCTTTCTCCACCCCATTTTTATCTTTAGTCAGCATTAGATTGATTTATTTATCTTACAAGTCCTTATAGAGTCAGTTATAATGTATACAGATTACATTCACTGAGAACAATTTTCCCTTCTTTCTCCACCCCATTTTTATCTTTAGTCAGCATTAGATTGATTTATTTACCTTACAAGTCCTTATAGAGTCAGTTATAATGTATACAGACTATCATACATGGAAACTAATAGTCCAAGAAACATAAAATGACTATACTAAATTCAAAAAATGTAAAAATGACTATATTATACTAAATACACTTCTAAGTGTATAGTCCTTGCTGGATTACCGTGATTGTTTTTGTTAAGTTTAACAAGCACCTTGGGATTTATGCTCTCCCTATAAATCTAATGTTAGAAGGTCCTAATGGTACCAAGCAGTTTCAAGACTACTGTGCAATTATAAGAGTATAAGCTACTATAGTATCTGCAAACTTATTTTCTGTTCCTATTGATATTTTCCTTAAACATATTTCATCAATTTCTGACATGCAAGGTGTGAACATTAGCTGAGTGCAAAAACAATGGGATTTCCAAAAAATGCGAGGCAGAGTTGCATTATGCTATGAAGTTTTGTTCTTGTTTATGTCATGCTTCCAGAACCAATGGTTTACTTCATGTGGTCTTATATTGGCATGAAGAGAGAGGTCTAAATATATACTTGTTCTTCACCTATCAATTTCTTACCAATATATTTAATTATCTTTTCTTTAAATGTTTGTGTTCAGAATTTTATAAATATAGATCCAGATGTAACTCCATGATGAATATTTTCTAATAACTAATGATTAACTAATTGCACAACTATATAAATGTCAACATATTTTATGTCAGAAAGATCAGGCAGTTATGTATAAAACATGTCATAAACATGATCCCATTTGGTTTTATAGTCAACTTTATGATGTGTATAAGCAATGTGCCCTCTATAGACATTCAAGGGTTGAATTCTGTGTCTTCATTTTTTCCATGCCTACTATGCCATAGGATCCTCCCAATACTCTGGGCAGTGAGCCACAATTCCCTAATTGGTTCCAAGATCATAAGAGCAAATGCTTGGTGTTCCTGCAGAGTATGTGTTGTTCCTAAGCTACAGTGTTTGGTACAATAGGGGTAGTAAATGGATTTTTATTCTTAATAGTTTTTTGGTGGTGCCAGGGAATTAACTCAGGACCCTGTGCTTGCCATGCAAGCACTTATTCCACTGACCTATATCTCCAGCCCCATTTTACATTTTCTTTTATATATTTGGTACAGGGACTCACTACACAGCTCATACTCATAGTGATCCTCCTGTTTTCACCCTCCCCAGTTCTGGGATTATAGACATGAATCACCATGCCCAGTCTTGGTGTCAGTTCATTGAGCCTGGGGGTGGGGGTGGTGTGGCATGTGGTGCTCTGGATGGAACCCTGTTCCCTGTGCTTGCCTAAGCAGACATTTAGTCCTCCAAGCTATCTTGCTGGCCCTTATTTTCAATATTTTTTAATGCAAGTTGAGTTTATCAGGATTTGGTCCTACCCTAAGACAAAGACCATGAGTATATCGAAATCTTGTTGGAGAACCCTTTTATTCTCTGATGTCAAAAGGCACCATCATGGAATGTGCCTTTGCTGTGCCTGCAAGGAATTTCATATCAAACGTATTTAATAGATAAATGCGACTGAAAGTATTTATGATCCCAATATGACCAATCTTGGATTCCCTTCAGAATATTGGATTCCCTTCAGAATCCTGTAAATAACAAACTGAGAGATTCTCAGAAAGTTACTAGTCAGACCCACTTTATTTATGTAGTTCATGCACAAGAATAAATTCAAGAAAAAAAATTTGATATAAACTCCGTTTGAAAGTTCTCAAAAATAGAGCAATACATTGTTAACATACGGAATTATTCTAAATAACTGTCAATATTCTCTTTTGAAAAGCCAATATTCTCAGTGAAACACCTAAACCTGTGCTTTTTTTTTTTTTTTTTTTTTTTTGGCACAGCTGACAGTATAGCTCAGCAGTGTAGAACCTGCCTGTTTTTTGCTACAAAAAAAAATTGCCTGATCACAGCAGTTGTCTTAGCATTTCTTCTTTCTACCACTTCACCCTTTTCTGTTCTTTCATTGCTTAAAATAATCTTGTTTTGGTGCTACACAAATGATCAACCTTCACTTCTTCTGGCTTGGTATGATTCATCAGAGCAATTATACTCTTGATATCTGAAGCACTCTGAGACACACAGGAACATTGGAAGTAGAATACAAAGAACATTTTCTCCTTTATAGAAACTTTTTAGTGTAAGTTGCTGGCATTATGCCACGGACAATAAAACTAAAATGACAGTTCCTTTGGTTTGGTCTCATGTTTCCTCATGATTAAATTCATGGTATGTGTGGGCATATCCTAGAAGTGCTGTTTTCTTCACCTTATATTGTCCCAGTACTCAATTTTAATTTGTGTCACAATTAATGCTATCAACTGGTAAGACTGTCTGTGTGAACACTTGAATCCATTGCAAACAAAGATCTTGTAAGAAATTTCTTGAACCACTGAGCTATAATTGATCAAATTATTCCTCCATTTCTTTCCTTTTGGGCTCACCATGTCACAGACCACCCAAAATAACTTACACATCTTTGCATTCATCCCCGTGAAGACACAAGCTCTCTCAAGTTTGCTCTTTTGTTCAACATCTTAGGCTGACTAGTTTCTGGATCCAAAAGATAGCATGAGCACCAAAGAGGAGTCACCTAGAGAGAAAACATTCTCTCAGCTTTCCACAGAGCTCAAGCAGTGGCAGTGACTCATCTGCATGGCTGACACTGACAAAGGATCTACAAAGTGTGGTACAGGGTTTCAAGATAAATCCTGAGAGGACTTGACTGACCTTGTCAGATACAAAAGTTACATTTCTTATTATGTAGGTCTTACTTTATCTTGGTCTTAACCATCCAGCAGAAAAGTTATAAAAATGAGGTATATAAAATAAAGCCATATTGATATGCTGAGCTATGAAAGGCTCAAGTCAACAACTTCTGACGTTATTAGTCTTACAGAAAACCCACTACTGTTATGGACTGCTAGACTATACTGGATTATTTTGCTGAATTCACACACCTACAATATTTAAATGGCAATGAATACCCATCTCTGA
The DNA here is from genome assembly GCA_004027165.1 of Ctenomys sociabilis. Taxonomy (NCBI): domain Eukaryota; kingdom Metazoa; phylum Chordata; class Mammalia; order Rodentia; family Ctenomyidae; genus Ctenomys; species Ctenomys sociabilis. Next base: position 1,624 of record PVKA01050692.1, on the reverse strand, counting down.
CAAAAGTAAACAAACAAGGGGATATAAATGAAGGACCATTTTGTATTTGTATATACAAAATAGTTAGGATAGATATGCAGCTACATTCTCAATCAAATGTGAAGACAGATTTATACTAATAGTATTGGTACAGGATATCACGTCTGTGTCTTGTACTATGAATAACTACTAATTATTGTAACTGTCCTACTAACCTGTTTTGAAACTGTCTCATTGTTATTTGTTTCTCAATAAAATTAATTTAGACAGGACAGTATGAGCTCATTTAATACCTTACCTTCCACATCTTTGGATTTAACATTCACACAGTTCCCATTCCTAAACTTATAAATAAATATTGTAGTGGTGTATGCTTCCATATGCCCAATTCAGCTGGCTCGGACATGATGAGTATTACTCCTCATACAATAATACACATGGGGGGGGTGAATCTGTCAAGTGTTGTTCTGTGGTTCAATTGCCTTCTTGTGTTATTGTTAAATATTCAAACATGTCACTTCCAAAGTATACTTTCAGTCCAGCTACTAGGAAAGGGACCTTCAGGGTACCATGTGTCCTGACTTGGTCTCGATTTCTGTATGAACAATGAGGGACCCCATGGGGCGAGGGCAAGATTGTGTGACACCTACAAGATTGCTTTCAATAATAATGTCCTAATTCCATCATCTTGTACTATTTATCAGTTTGTCATATTGTTAAAACTTAAAAGAAATGCTTGATAAATAGATATTATATATTAACATTGTATAAAAGACATATTATTGATAAGCAGAAGACAAAGAATATCAGTGGGATAGTCATGTTTTGAGCACTAGTCAATTTTTATGGCTTATTAAACTCCTTAATCAGTACTAAGAGTTTTTTATCCACACATTACAGTTATTGACAGTAACTCAATATTGAACCAGAAGTGAAAGCCACAAGTCTTTGATAATTAAGTTCTAATTTTTTTTTACTGTAAACCTAAGACAGATTGGATGCATTAGCTAAACAATGGTGTGTACAAAGGAGGTAGGAAATATAGCATACAGATAAGGGAACTCCCAGGGAAACAGAAACACAGATCCTGGACTGTTACTGGGAACAATTTTTAGGCCTGGTTTATGAAAACAGAGCTACACCCATAGCAAAGCACTATATGATGCATAGTTAGTGTACTTGTACTTCCTACACAAATAAGGATACAATTTTCAAAGCAGGTAATCTTAAGTAGGCCCTGGAAGATGCCAACACCACTCTAAAATTAGTAACTTTCTAGATTAGATTAGACCAGTTAGTCAAGGATGTCCAGGGTTATACTTTAAGCAATGCAAAAGTCTAATAGTTTTCAGAAGTCCAAATAAATAAATTTAAATAATAGAATAGAGCTAAAAGACTCACATTTTTAGTTTTGAGGCTAGATCTTTCTATACAGTATAAAGGTGGATTTGAACTCACTTGTATAGCTCAGGCTAGCCTCAAACTCACAGCAATCCTCCTGCTTCAGCCTCCCAGATGCTGGGGTCATAAGCTATGCTACCACAGGAGTTAAAGACTCAGTTTTAAAAGATGAGACCCCTCTTTAAGAAAGTACTTAGAATTAAGAATACATATCATCCATAAGAAGTTAAAAAGAATGCCATGG
>PVKA01050691.1:0-12587 GCA_004027165.1 Ctenomys sociabilis | reverse complement strand
AAAAAAAAAAAAAAAAAAAAAAAAAAAAAAAGACAAAGCGTGCTGCACGTGCAGTATCTGAGGTATGATGTACTTTCTTTCCCAATGAGAGTTACAGTTGGCTGAGTCAGACCTCACACTCAGTTTTCTAATTAATATGTGAAGCCATCTTGCAACGCAGGTTTGACCAGTGCAATGGCTAACAGGGCTGACCTGAAGGGACACTTTGGGAGGCAGCATGCTGTTGCCTCCTTTTAAACTGAAAACCAGTGATAAGCACACCTCTTGTTCTTGGCATCCATAGAAATCACTGGATCAGGAGCTGGAAAGTGGATTTTATTTTATTTATTTATTTATTTTGTACAGGGTGTTCAGGGTCTCACTACTTGATCGGACTCATAGTGACCTGCCTGTTTACAGCCTCTCAAGAGCTAGGATTGCAGATGTGTGCCACCATGCCCAGTCTCAATTGCCTTCTCAGCATGCCCCAGAGGTGGAGGGGGCAGTGGCAGGCCAGGCTTTGAGGACTGAACCCCGGCCCCTGTGCCTGCTTGCAGGAGCTTTAATCCACCGAGCTATTTGGCCAGCCCTGGAAAGTGGATTTTAAATTTGAGGTGTCCCTATAAATTACTGTGTGGTGTTGGACAATGAGTCAGCTAGTTTCTTTGTGTCTCAACTTCCTTATTTGTTAAATAATAAACCAGTGACAAACCACTGGTTTTATTGCACCAGAGTTATTTTAAGGAAAACAATGCTGACATGTTACCTTAAAGAAAAAAAAGCAGGGGCTAGGAGATAGCTCAGTGGTCTAAGCACTTGCCCAGCAAGCACAAGGACCCAAGTTCAATCCCCCATACCACATGCCATGCGTCCATGCCAACTACTGAATACTAGCTGTGAAGCCAGACCCTGTACCAAATGAATAAATAAATAAATGATTTGAAAAAAAAAGAAAGAGGCTGGGCGTGGTGGCGCATACCTGTAATCCCAGCACTCGGGAGGCTGAGGCAGGAGGATTGTTGTGAGTTTGAGACCAGCCTGAGCTACAAAGCAAGCTGAAGGCCAGCCTGAACTGCATAGTGAGACCCTGTCTCAAAAAGACAAAAAAAAAAAAAAAAAAAAAAGGAAAAAAAAGCAGCTGGGATGTGCTTCAGTGGCAGTTTGAGGTCCTGAGTTTAATCCTGCAGAAAAAGAAGGAAGGAAACAAAGCTGGACATAGTGGCACATGCCTTTAGTCTCAGAACTCAGGAGGCTGAGATGGAAGAATTGCTCTGATTTCCAGGCCAGCCTGAACTGCATAGCAAAGCTCTGTCTTGACATAAAGAAAACAAAAGAATGAAAGGGCAACTTTTTTTTTTGTAGTACCAGGGATCAAACTCAAGACCTTGCGCTTTCCAGGCAGGCCCTTGAGCCTCTAAGCTATCTTGTTGGCCCTTAAATAGGACTCCCTGAAACCTGAGGAATGCTGAGATATACCTGCAATCCTCATTCATATTTTTTTTTGAAATGGCAACTTTTAAACTCATGAAATATAATACTATTTTCTCCATGAACTTAGTATTTATGATATCTTTCTCTAAAAAATTCACTGTCAAAGTGAGGTGTGGTGGTACACCTGTAATGCCCACCTCTGGGAGGCTGAGGCAGGACAATATCCATAAATTCGAGGCCAGCCTGGTCAACATAGTGAGTTCAGTGACAGCCTACATTGTGAGACCTTGTTTAACCAAAAAAAAAAAAAAAAGAAAAAGAAAAAAAAAATGGGTGTTTATCGTATTCCAATGGTTCATTTATAGATAAATTCATATTTAAGACCTAGTCTAGCTTTGCAAGTTTGGCTTCCAATATTTGAACTCATTATGGCAGCTAGAGTTTAATCTTACATCCCTTGAGACATTTGATGATTCTTGGAAGTGATTGCTGTGGAAGAGGTGTTTTACGTCTCTCACCTATATTTATCTTTGTCAGCTTTCAGTATGGTGTTCAAAGACATCTCAGGGATGGTAGTATGCCGGTAAGCGGGTGACACGCCCAGGACCTATGGTAACCTCAGAATGCCCATCTTCTATTTTGTGTCTTTAAAAGGACCACTCCAGCCATAATACCACATTGGGAAAGGTGAACCCTTTATCTAACATAAATATTTGCTTGTTTGATTCTTCTGACATCATATTTTTCTGTTAGTTGTTTATTCACATTTAATAGTCTTATTTACAAGTCATGAGAGTTCATTCAAATAATCCCTCAAGGTCATAAGTCTCCACATCAGCTAGAGATAATTTTTTTTTTCAGCATGACCTGTTTCATATACAAAGTACTGGTCCACAGCTGTTTCTGCTTTTTGATTTCCTCTCTTGTCCACTGTTTGGCTCTGTGCCACGGGAGTAACCCCATCAGGCTTTGCTTCCCAACCTCTCAGAACAGCTGGTGGCACCATGGTAGGAGACTGGAGAAGAGGGAAGGGAAGGGCCAAGCCAGGTTTTTCTCTCTGTTTGGTTTTGTGTCTCAGACAGTGGCTGTATCTTCTCTATGGTCCAGGCTTCAGTTAGCAGGGCCTTTGTAGTCCTTGCTGCCACCAGGTGACTCTGGACTGAAGCCCACCTATCTCTTTTGTCTCTCACACCAAGGACAGCATGTCTTCTTCACTGTGAATCTTTGGTTGTATCTTTGATTTTTTTTTTTTTTCTCTTCTGTCATCTGTACAACCCTTATTTAAATCCTTCTGTTTTAAATACTAAAGTGATCTTCATTTTCAAAGTAGAACACTGACTAACAAAGTTCCTGGAATGAGGATTAGTACCAGCATGAGATCTGTAAGACAAGAGAAGGTTCTGGGGCTGGGCTGTCACCTATCTGCACACACAGTGGTGGCAGTTGATTCTTGCAGATGAAGAATGGGTTCCAGTCACCTGTGCCACCGAGTTGCAACAGGATTGCCAAATCCTCACTGGTGTTATCTGGCTTGCAGTGCTGGCTGGGGTCAAGGCTTTGGGAGATTAAATACAGGTGGCAGTTGAATAATGTGCCATCCTTGACAATCACAGGAGTTGGGCGTATCTGATGTTTCTGGCTGGGGAGTTTAAAAGAAACAGTGTGAGATCAGAGCTGGAAATCTTGGTTCAAGGTACAAATATATTCAGAGAACAACCTTAAAATTTTTTTATCTCATGAAGCCAAAAGGCAGACCTAGCTGGGGATCTCTAGTTAGTGGACTGGATCCACAGCATTAATGAGAAGAGGAGGGAATCAGAGAAAGACCTTTGAGGAACATTCAACCAGGTCAAGACCCTTCACACTCTCACTCCAGATTCCTGGGATCCTGTCTTGCTAGATTCCTTCTAGTGTGAAGAAGGCAGGCTTTTCTTTGTGCAAATATTTTGTATGATGCTCTCAAGACCACCTAACTGAACTGAAGCCTTCAGCTCTAGTCCAAGTGTCCTGAGGGAGGTCTGGTGGGAAGAAGCATTCAAAATTATGCTTCTTGACAGGCAGCTTCTTGCACAAACAGGTTTGCTAGTTTCTAACCCCAGCTCTACAGGAAGTAATAGATTCACTAGTTATTATGCAGAGTAGGTTACAGAATAGCTCTGGATTGGACTAAGTGAAGCTATTGATTTGTGTGCACTGATTCCTTTTTTTTTTATTTTAAAGAGTCTTATTAAATAGTTATTTAAAAATCACAAAAAATAAAATATTAACTTTAATATTTTTGAGTGTTTATGTAATAAAGCATCAAAATTTTCAACACTAACTGGTTTTTGATGTACAAAGCCTAAAGAACACCCGAAATAAATTCCCGTATATATGAACTACAATGGAAATAGCAATAGCACTGAACCAAAGAAAAAATTTAATTCAATTATCATACCTGTGGTGTTTCAGAGGACAACAGTGCATCCCATACAGGAGCATTACTTACATGACAGCATATGCCTTTTTGGCTTTCCTAGCCTTTTTGTAGGACATCCTTGACATCTCAGTGGTCTTGTTTTGTCAGGAGGTTCTGATACAGTATATAGCTAACTAGACCATAAAATCGTAATAAAATTAGTAAGTTATTAACACACATTATGTACTTAAGATAGACCTCAAAATTTTCACATTAACTGTGCACTTGGTTACTGTGTGCACTGATTCAAAACGAGTGGTTTAATGCGTCAGTTGAAGCAGCTGGTGGTGGCTTTTCCCTGTCTCCAGGCTGGATGATTACAGTATGGGTGGAGTGGTGGCTGATGGTCATTGAGCTCACCGGCCCTCATCTTCTATCATGGCCCAATACAGGGAAGGCTTTCAAAATTTAAGGAATTGGGAAATCTTCCTAGAGGGCAGAACCTCCTAGTTGTTCACTTTGCTCAGGAGGGTATACCCCCCAGAGGTTTGGATTTACTCTTCCTCACAGGTGATAGCTCAAACTCTCCAGGGCTCATTGATTGATTTATTGATTGATTGATTTTTTTATGTATTTAGTACAGGGTCTACAGGGCTCCACTGCACAGATCAGACTCAGTGATCCTTCCGCTTTTCAGCCTCACAAGAGCTGGGATTACAGGTGTGCACCACCACACCTAGTCTTGTTTGCCCTCTCAGCGAACTCTGGGGGTGGGGCTTGCACGGCACACTGGAGATTGAACCCCACTTTAGTCTGCTAAGCTATCTGACAGGCCCCATGGATTTTTGAAAGAAAAAAAAACCACAAAAACAACAACAACAAAACAGAAATGGATAATTTAAAGGTCTTGAGTGGAAGTCTATAGGGTACTCTGTGGGAATGGGCACAGAAAAATAGACTAGTTCCATGTGAGTGCATACCCTTGAGTTCCCACTCTGGAGGAGACAGGCAATAGCCAGTGGACAAGGTTACCTGTGGAGAGCAGATACTGCAGAGTTCGCTCAAGCAGTCCTCACAGTAGGGAGGGGGCGCTCTACAGTCTAGACAGCATGGACATATTCTTCTCATGTCAATCTTGGTCCCACCATTGCTGAGAGCCCAACCTGCAAACAGCTAGGCCAATACTGAGTCCCAGCACTTGCTTGGCACTGCTGCCTGGTGGCAGGAAGTGGGCAGTGCTGTCAGAAACATAATGGTGAGCTAATTCCTTATACAGATAGTCCTTACTGTTCCAGTGACTAGGTTGTTAAATGAATTGGTTGCTAGATATGAATTGCATAGACTATGCACATTACTATATTCAGAACAGTGAAATGGTCAAAGGAAACTCCAACTTGATAGCTTTGCTTTTATTTGCATAGCTCTTACATGCAGTACTGTAATGTGTAAGAGAGAACTATACTACTGCACTGTATAGTACAATCAACAAAAATTATAAACTGTATAAACAATGTACACTGTACAAAAAAAGACACTGAAGGCGTAGAAACAAGATACACAGAACTGTGCAAAGGAAAAGATGGGTCATTAGGTAGTCCATTAAAGGAGGAATGTCTGTATTCTTTACATCAGGACTGATTCCTCCTGTTGAAAAGCATCTTTTCTAGAATAGTTCTATCTTTAAAAGTCCATCTTTTTAAAGAAATGATGACATTTTTATGAGACCAAACCACAAGGAAAATATCACAGCCTTGACACAGCCACAGATTATATTACCATTTAAGTAATAAATTGGTAATAAGATAATATGTCCCTTATCTAAAAGATAAGCTGCCTTGCTTGGCTAGAAACAAGGTGTGTTGCAAAGGCCTCAGGCAAAAATGGATTTGCTAAAGGAGTCATGGCTCAACTTGCTCAGTTTTTGACCTTCCTGTTGCTAGGAGGTAATCTTAATAAGGCATTGTTTTTTTCATATTTTTGTACTTGTATTATTATTTTTAAAGAATACAAAATATTCGCCAGGCGTGGTGGTGCATGCCTGTAATCCCAGCACTCGGGAAGCTGAGGCAGGAGGATTGTTGTGAGTTCAAGACCAGCCTGAGCTACAAAGTGAGCTTAAGGCCAGCCTGAACTACATAGTGAGACCCTGTCTCAAAAAAAAAAGACAAAAAAAAAAAAAAAGAATCCAAAATAGTGATAGAAGAAAACAGCATTATACATGATATAAGATTTCACTAATTAAAGTAATATGAATTATTACAGTAATTAAAGTAAATATTACAGTATTATTAAAGTAATAGGAAGTATTACATGATGTTATGATGAAAATTGAAAGCCTTGACTGTAAAATCTGTCACCCCTCCTATTCAGTACTGGAAATATTAGCCAGATCAGTTAGACAAGAGAAAAATAAAAGAAATAAGATGTGTCCGTTACTTCTCTCTTGTTTCTGAGACAAAAATACCTAACACCCAAAATTAAGAAAGGAAAGTTTTATTTGGCTCACAATTAATGGAGGTTTCAGTCCGTACTCAGCTGGCTCCATGGCAGAGTGACACACGGCAGAGGGCTGCAGTTCATGGTGGCAGAAAACAGCAAAGGAAAAAGGGAGAGCCGGTCGCTGCAGCAGCTGGCAAGCCTGTCTCCCCTCCTCACAGTATATGCAGATTACCCACCCCAGCCAGGTGCAGCCCTCACACCCATAATCCCTGCATTAGAGCATGAATTAATCACAGACTAGAAGCTGCTATAATGACTGCATGAGGCTTTGGGGGGACAACCAGACACAGGGAGGAAAAGAAAGAGTAAAATTATCATTATTTGCATATGACATGATACTCTACATAAAAGACCCCAAAAACTCCACCAAAAGATTTCTAAATTTAATGATGAATGTTTTGTTGTTTTATTATTTATTTTTATATAAAATAAAAAATGTATCATGTTCATAACTTTCATACAATTGATGACATAGAGAGCAGTGAAGATTTTTGTGCATGTCACATATACACACTTCAAAAAGTCTCATTGAATTAAAAAACAAAATGAAGGATCAAGAACAGTGGTCTGAAAGCTACTCATAGGATTTTAGGACTTAACAAATAATAAGTGTGAAATTTCAGACCACAGCAGTGTTTGTTGACAACAAAAGAATGATAAATACAAGCGCACATATTTTCTCATTAAAAACAGTAAAAACTAGGGCTGGGCGTGGTAGTGCATGCCTGTAATCCCAGCACTGGGAGGCTGAGACAGGAAGATTGTTGTGAGTTCGAGATCAGCCTGAGCTCAAAGTGAGCTTTAGGCCAGCCTGAACTGCATAGTGAGACCCTGTCACAAAAAGAAAAAAAAAAAAAAAAAACAGTAAAAACTGCATAACTGAAGTCCAAACCTAAACATTAATACAAAAAAGAAAAAGATAAAAATCAAGAAGATCAGAAGCCAAATGAAGATCTACTAATTAAATACCTATTTTAAAGAAATCTCTAGAGCATTACACAAAAAGTGATATTTACCAATAATATTTCTTAGTTTTCTTATATTCTCTAGAATCAGAAGAAAATTTATCATTTAACATTGGGAATGTGATTTAAATGACTTTTTCTTTAAAATAATTATAGAATTTGAGGACAACGTACACACATGTATTTTATACATGTATTCTAAAACTAAGATATTTAGTATAAAATGTCATTTCTTTTTTTTTAGTACATGATTTCTCTAATTTCCCCACATTCAAATTGCTAAGGACTTTGGCGGCATCTACATTGAATTCTAATCTTGCATAAAATTTATTTCTGAGTCACAAGCCATAAAGCCAGAACAAAGCAATATTTAAGATTCATGAAAACAATTGTGTTCCTGAGGCACAAATCACAAAACTATTGAGATTACCAGCTGGACAAAACTTTAAAGATAAACCAATCAATTGATAGATGAAGTCTTGTAGAGCATATTGGTGGATTTTGCTTCCTAATTTACTCTGCCAGTCTGTTTCTTTTATTTGGTTGATCCCATTCACACTGATGGTTATACCTGAGATGTACTGACTTATATTTGACATATTGTACTCTTTTTCTCCTGTGTATAATGGTTTGCCCTATTTGGTGGGTTCTTTCCATTCTCATTCATGAAGTTGTGCTCATTTTGATCCCTCTCTAGAATATCTTTTAGTAGTCTGCGTAGGCTTGGCATCCTTGTAATGAAATTCTTTACTTGTTCTTTGTCATGAAAGTATTTCACTTTATCCATCAAACTTGAAAGAGAAATTGACTTGCAATGCTTTGCTCGATGCTCTTCTTGACTTGATGGTTTGTGGAGAGAAATCTGCTGTTATTCTGATGGGTTTTCCTTTAAATGTGATCTATTTCTTTTCTCTAGTGCCTATTAGTATACTGTTCCTGTGCCAAATTACTGGCATCTTGATTATGTCTGGGTGTGGTTTTAATTGGGTTGATGTTATTTGGAGTTCTAAATGCTTCGGTTACCTGAATGTCAGATTGTTTCCCCATATTTGGGAAGTGTTCTGCTATTACTTCTACCCATATTCTTTTGTATCATTTGTATTGACTATTTCTTTTTCCTTGATGCCTGTTAGTCTGATGTTGTTCATCTTTGCATTGTCTTGCAGATGTTATCTTTTCCTGAATTCTAGTTATTTTTAGGAGATCTTTTCTTACCTTTTCACTGGCTGCAATGGTGTCTTCAAGGTCTGAAAATCTATTTCCACTTTCATTCCAATGGTTTTACCAGCTTGTGATTGAGGTTTCAATTTCCCACATATCTCTCTGAATCTGCTTCATGCATTCTGTTTCTTTCCTATATTGCTCATTCAAGGAGTCCATCATTTTTCAATTTTCCCCTATTTTTTATCAAGTGTCTTCCTTAGAAGCACTTAGTAATTCTTTCATTATAGTTATCTTTTTTTTTTACTTTGGAGATTATTTCTGATCTGATTTCCTTTATATATTTCTGTAGTTGTTCCTTTACTTCAGATGTTATTATTTCAGAGATTTCAGGTGTGTGATTTCTGATTTGTTCTATGCTATTATCTGCTGCATTTGTTCTGGGTGGGTTCAGGGCCTGAGAATGCATTTTTCTCCTTCTCTTTGTTGTTTTGTATAGCACTGTCCTCTGACCTTTGGTGTAGAGCTTAGCAACAGGTTTGGTCTACCAACTTCAAACTAGTCCAGGTGGGTGTGGCTTGGGTTTGGCTGCTGTGCTCCACTTCTTCCTGCTGTAGCCCTTGGAAGTGAACTTACTGTGCCACTCTCATGAGACTTTTTGCTCCTGGATCAGCTGTGTGGGTCTTGCCTCTAGCCTCTCTGCAGGGAGTTCTGCCACAGGGTTCCACCCTGGGCCTGTCTGATGGAAGAAGTTCCATCACACACATGTCTGGTATGGGTGCTGGCTGAAATGAGGTTCTGGAGGGCCCTGGGCAGTTCCACTCACATGCCAGGCCTAAGCACTGGCTGGAATGCAGACTGGGAGGGCCGGCAGGTGGCCCCACTTACATGTCTGGGCTTGGGCCATGGCAGGAATCTCATCATTCTGGCCACTTTCTGAAGTGAGCTGGGTCTTTTAGTCTGGGAAAGACCTTATTCCCAGCAGAAGGCTTGAGAATAGTGTATCCACCTCTTTTTGTCCTGCTGTCTTAGGACTCCACTTTGGGGTCAGGGCATTCAGCAAGAACTTCCATCATGGTTGTTGTCTTGGGTAAAGGTGACCCTGTGCTAGATGCTCCCTGTGTTAAAGTGTGAGCAAACTCCGCAGGTTGCTTCTTAATGACCAAATTTAGTAGCACAGGTGGATAGAAAATCAAGACTCAAAAATCAATGACATTCCTGTACACAAACAACAAACTCAGTGAGAGGAATATTTAGAGAAAGCACACCCTTCACAATAGCATCAAAAAAATGAAATTCTAAGAAATCAATGTAACAAAGGAAGTAAAAGATCTACGCAGTGAAAATTATAGTATTCTGAAAAAAAAATCAAAGAGGATTTCAGAAAATGGAAAGCTATTCCTTGCTCATGAATAGGAAGAACCAATATAATGAAAATGGTCATACTGACAAAACTGTTAATGCCATACTGATTAAAAATAATACTAATGTACCTCACAGCTCTAGAGGAAATATTTCTGAAATTCACCTGGAACCAAAAGAATCTTAGAATAGCAAAGGTAATCCTGGCCAACAAAGGTAAGGCAGGAGGTATCACCATCCCTGACTTGAATTATACTATAAAGTTACTGTGATAAAATCAGCATAGTACTAGAAATACAGACAAATAAAAAAGAACCAGACCTGAGGATCAATGGAAAAGACTAGAAGATGCAGACACAACTATAAACACACTCAGCCACCTTATTTTTGACAAAAGGGTAAAACATGTTCAATGGAAGAAAAATAGCATATTTAATAAATGGTGCTGGAAAAATTGGCTCTCTACATGCCAAAGACTAAAAACTAGGCTTATGTCTGTCACAATGCATTAAAGTCAAAATAGGTCAAAAGTCTGAATATTAAAACAGAAACACAAAGTATACTAAAAGAGAAAGTAGATAGAAATCTGAAAGATAAAGGGGAAAGCAGAGAGAGTTTACTATCAAAAGCCAAACTACATGGGCAATACTTCAAAGAGTGAACAACTGGCATCTTATTGAAAAGTTTATGCATATGTTATGGTTTGTGTCTAGTGGTTCCCCAAATCTTTATGCAGTCATGGGGAAGCTTCTAGAGTTTGTGGTTAATTCTTGATCCAATGCTGGGATTGTGGGAGTGGGTACTACAGCCATCCTGGGTCAGAATCTTCATGCAAATGTAAGGAAAGTAGAGAGGCTTGCTGTTGCCACAGATGTTGCTCCTCCTTTTGCTGTTTGCTATTTGCCACCACCATAAATGGTTGCCTTCTACCACATGCCACTCTGCCTCGGAGCAAGCTGAGTATGGACTGAAACCTCCACTAGCTGTAAGCTAAATAAAACTTTCCTTCCTTAATTTTGGGTGTTGGGTATTTTGTCCAGCAATAAGAGAAAAGTAACTAAGATAGAATTTGGTACCAGAGAAGTGGGGTCATTTCTGTGACTGTGTACCTGATCATGTGGATTAAGAGCCTTTGGGAATGGTTTATGGGAAGAGACAGGAAGGGTTCAGAGATGTTGTCTGCAAGAGAAGCACCGAAATTCCTTGGCTGTTCTGTATGGAAGATTCTTCTCAGAGCTCAAGAGACCAGAAGGCTGATAGGAATCCTGATAAAGACCAGGCTGAGGAGGTCTCTTGTGTGAAGAAGGTCTTCATTGATTGTTGGACTCTGGATATGTTTGGCATGACATGGCAGTTAGTCTGTATTTTGCTCATGTCCAGAGACTGCCTGAGACTGAGATTAGCCTAGTGGGCTGATTAATCTTGCAAAAGAAATTTCAAGAAAGTTGAATGTTGAGGCATGACTACTGGGGGCTTTTAGTCAGATTTATGTTGAGAATCAAGAGCAAAGAACCCAGAAAGATGATTTCAAATGTTGTGTCTGGCCAGAAATGAAGTGCCAATAAAGGTGAGGGATGCAGTGATAGAGCTGAAAGAGTCTCCATTGCTGATGAGAATGAGGATGAGAACAAGGAGGAAGAGGAGGTGGAGGAAGAGGATTAGGTGGATGGAAAAAGAGAATGGAAAGAATAGTCTGAGGGCATCACAGAAGGTGGCAGGTCTCTGTCCTTTGCATCCTCAGAGCTGTAAAGGTGAGGGACTTTGCACTGGGGAGAAAGTCACAGAGTACCAGGTTCCAAAATGGTGGTGTTATAGAGAATTTTTTCTTTGGAATCAGGGTCAGGACACTCAGAAATCCAGGCACTCAACTACTATAGCCAAGACAGAAGAAAACCTGGCTACTGCTCCAGCAGGAAGCAGACCTTGGCATCATTCACATGGCATTAGTTTTAGGTACATGCAGAATGCAAGAGTTCTGAGGTTAAGAATGCTTCCAGTAGGGCCAGTGATATAGCTCAGCTGACTAAGCACCTGCTTCAGTAAGCTCAGGGACTGGGGTTCGATCCCCAGTACCATATGGTGCACCAGTCCCACCCCCAGGCATGCTGAGCCAGCCACTGAGACTGAGCATGATGGCTCAAGCCTGCAATTCCAGTGCTGGGGAAGTTGAAAACAGGAGAATCACTATGAGTCCAAGCTGCATAGTGAGACCCCCCATACCAAATCCATTAAAGAAGAAGGAGGAAGAGGAGGAGGAGGGCAAGGAGAATGAGGAGGAGGATGAGAATGAGGAAGAGGAGGAGGATTAGAAGGAGGAGGAGAAGAAGAAGAGGGAGAGGGAAGAGGAAGGAGAAGGAGAAGGAGAAGGAGAAGAAGAAGACAGCTTCTACTGAGATTTCAAAAGGCAGTGTGCCCCTTGGGAAGGCAGTGTATGAAGCTGTGAGTGCAAAGCCTACCATACAGTGGAAACCACAAAAATTTGGAAAAGACAATCATTGAATCATCTAAGGAAAGCTGCAAGGTGGTAGCAAAGACAGTCTAAGAGAGAAGCCACGTGAGCTAACACTAAAAGTGCCATAGAAGTGGAGCCACATGGAGCTCACAATTTGCCAGATTGCTTTATATATTCCACATGGAACTACAGGACTTAATGTTTGCCCTTCTGGATTTTGGACTTGCTTTGGTCCCAATGCTTGGTATCCTGTTGTTTATACCTTTTGGAATGGTAATGTATTTTTTTGTGCCATCGAATGTTAAAAATGTTTAACTTTATATATATTTTGTGTGTGTGT
>PVKA01050690.1:0-12588 GCA_004027165.1 Ctenomys sociabilis | reverse complement strand
TAGTCTCCCTAGTATAACAAGCGAAAAGCAGAAATACAAAAGGAAACGTACAACAACAACTAAAATCAATTGAGTCAGATAAGGCAAAGTGAATGGCATATGCTGCAGGATACTAATCAGCTTTTCTTCTGGATGGTTAACAACCTAAGTTCACAAATCAGAGTTGGAGAAATAGAAGAGCCACAAGGCCAACCAACATTTTGGCCCTAGCCTTTCAAGGTCAGCGAAGACTCAGGACATAGGAGAATCTGTACTGCAACATCATGAAACTCAGTTGAACTCCAAATTTTCTGAACAAGGAGATTATGGAGCCACAGAGGAAAGAGACTGAAGTTCTATAGTGTGCCTGGGGAGAGTCACATGGAGAGAAAACTTTCTCTCAAGCTCTCACAGAGAACAAACTGGTCAAGCCTCCCTTACTATCTTTCTGCCCTCATCAGGTCCTCACCACTTTTGCCTATAACCTTACAATGATCTCATGCTGTCTATCCATGTTCTTATTTCCTGTCAAAGTCATCTTCCCTTTTCCTGCCTCACTTTCTTCACAAGTGTGAATCCAGTTATGGTTCCTTCCCTGTAACTTTCAGTATAATGTTGGCTTTCCTGTAATAATTTAGCTAACACTTACTGAGTATTCACTGCATGATCATTGTGATGGTAAGCCCTGCATGTGGATCACCATGATGAATCTGACAGGCTTCTGAGGTGCAGTTACAGGGTTCCCATTAACAAATGGGGTTTCTCTGAGGCTGAGAGGAACCAACCAGGAAACTAGCCCGAGAGCTTGCTGTCAGATAGAGCACACACGATTCAGGCATTGTTACTTCCTGTTGCTTCCCTTGCTCCCTTCCCAGCAACATCACACACCGCATCTAGGTTCCCTTCCTAATAGATGTAGACATTTTAAATTCTGCATATCTTGAGGCTTAAAACAGCTCCACCCAGTGCATCTAGTGTGTGAATCTTCTGGGTTTTTGAGATAGGGTCTAACTACGTTGTTCAGGCTGGCCTTGAACTTGTAGTGACCCTTCTGCCTTAGCCTTCCAGGTGCTGGGGTTATAGCTTTTTTTTTTTTTTTTTGTGGCTATTTGTGGCTTTTATTTCCACTTTTAAACATTACACTGTGTTGCTAAGCAATTTTTTAAAATCTATTTTTAAAAGCTACCAGGATAAAAAAAACAATTTCTACTTTCATGATTCTCTTTTTATTTATTTATTTATTTATTTATTTATTATTTTATTGAACTACAAATGTCAATCCGACAGTTTCAAGACACCTTAACAATACAGATTCGATAAATTAATACATTGCAAACTGTTTTCATAATGTTTTGATATTGTACAAGGTGCATACATGATATTATATTTACAGATTGGGGTTATAGCTTTGTGCCACCCCTCCCATTGCCTAAATCTTAGCAGGCTGTCAAAACTGTTTTAACAAATATAAGAATGTGTGAAGTAGTTTGTTAGCTATAACATTCCATCCCAATATCAATATTTAATATTGTTATTTAATGTTTAATATTAAGATTTAATACCTATTATTGTTATTAATATTATTAAAACACAAACACCTTGAAATTGTTCAGCTGACTAATAGTGTACTACCAAACTCTTGGCCCTGTCACCATTTTGAACCAGATAAGTCTTTGTTTTCAGTAGCTGTGCTACAAATTGTAGAATATTTAGCAACATGTGCACATCTGTGCTGAGACAGCACACACCAAGCTGTCTGATGACAAACATCTTTGGATACTACCCAGAGGAGCAAGCTAATTGAGGGCCACCAGCTTAAGCATTCACTTTCTTGAACTTCTGGGTGTGTCATTTTACTTTTGCAAAGCAAAAGGTCAGGCCTTTTGACCTTAAAAATAGAATTTGAAACTAATTTATTCTGTAAGTGGTAATGTGTTGAAAAGTAACTATACTATACAGCTAAATGCAGCATCATGTCTTGTCTGAAGAAGAAAAGATGCAATAGTACAAAACTAGAAGTTGAATAAAGCCTGTAGTTTAGTTGGTAGCATTGTACCAATGTTAGTTTCTTAGTTTGATAAATGCAATGTGCTAATATAAAATGTAAACGTTGGCGAGACCAGGGAGATGGCTCAGTGGAATAAGCGCTTCCCTGGCAAGCGCAAGGGCCTGAGTTCAATCCCCAGTTCTGCAAAGGAAAATACAAAAAAAAATTGGAGGTAGCTAATGAAGGGTATATAACAACTGTATTTTCTTTTCATCTCTTCATTAAACCTAAAATTAATTTTGTTGTTTTCGACATATTCCTTATATCACTAAAAACAAAAAGACACAGTTTTCAAACAAGTCAAAACAGAGACCTATATGTGTGCCTTCTTACATCTGGAAGAAAAGTGAATGAAGTCAATGATCTTGTCATCTTTGATTCACTTCACAGGCTCTCTATCCATATGGACGATGAACTGCGACACATTGCCCAAAATTCTCTTCAGGGTTTGCTCGTGGACTTCTCAGACTGGAGAGAAGATGTTCTCTTTGGCTTTACCAACTTTCTGCTGCGGGAAGTAAATGACATGCATCATACACTCCTTGATTCATCCCTGAAGTTGCTGCTGCAGCTGCTTACACAGTGGAAGCTGGTCATACAGACTCAAGGCAGAGTCTATGAGCAAGGCAACAAACTTAGAAATTCAGAGGTGATTCTCCTTGTTTCCACACCACTTTCTCTGCTTTTATGCACTGTACCCATGAATTGCATGGCAGCCCAGGAAACATTTCGAGTTCTTCAGCCACCTATGAACTTCCTTTAGCCCTGACCCTTAGTTCCTCCACCAACATACACTGTGACCAAGAAACCAGGTCAGACTTGTTTGTACTTAGTAGAAGGCCATTTAGGGAGTAGAAAGGTTTTTTTTGAAATTATGAGAATTATGATCACAAACCTATTTGTGAGAATAAATGGCTATATGACAGGAAGTTGGAGTTAGATATGGATATGTGAAAGTTAGCCACCTAGTGGGTATGTGTGTGGGTGGATGGGTTTTTTTTTTTTACAACAACATTCTACTGTCCACAAGAATAAAACATGATCTGTGGTTTCTTGTTCCTTTCATGCCTTAGTCCTGAATGATAAAAATGAATGATAAGGTCTTAGAGTGCGCACTTAGGAGGAGTGTTGTGGGAGAACTGCGGCTCTCATTACCTGGTGATGGGCTGCCATTGGCAGTGAACAGATTGGAGATAGGTCAGGCTAAAAAGGAGGATCTGAGGATCTGAGGACTGTGAAGGTTCATGGCGACAACAGCATCCAAGCAACAGTGAGGCTCAAAGAGGGGTGACCTCAGCGATAATATTCAAGTCCCTTCTCCCTCATGTGCCACATGTGCCAATAGATGATAGGCAGAAAATCAAAAAATGATACATATGTTTAGAAAATAAAAATTAGGTTGGAATCTGCCCTATCACCCGGTTTGCTTTTGCTTTAGCTATAGGCTCACTTGGTTCAGGTTGAGAATTTTCGGAATTGATCACATAAATATCCAAAACCTAGATTAAATCTCACATGTAAGCAAGAAAGTCCAAATAGAAAATAAAATGTTTGAAGAAATGATTTAGTAAATCTTAGTCTATAGAAAATTCAAGTGCAAACAAATTAGGTCAGTGTGATTATATGTACAGTATAGCCCTAAATGGTATGGATAGAAATGATTTTTTTTAACAGCCTTTGAAAAGCTCTCATCAGAGATAACATATGGTTGATATTTCTAGAGTAATAATTGATGTGTAAAGTGGAAAGGGATCTAGGATAGTTCATAAAGATAACAAATCTGTAAACATGTCTGAGTCTAAGCCATGGTAACATATTTTCAAGTCAGGTGTGCATTACTGTTTTGCTGAATATGGAATGTGCTTATTGCAAAACAGCTCATCCCAAATGGCTCCAGCCACAGAGCTCAGTCGGAACGAGGCCCTCACTGCAGTGTCCTCCACGCCGTAGAAGGCCTTGCCCTGGTCTTACTCTGCAGCTTCCAGGTGGCCACACGCAAACTGTCTGTGTTGATTCTGAAGGAAATTCGAGCTCTCTTTGCTGCCCTGGGTCAGCCTGAGGTATGGATCATTTTTCCAAATTATCCATTTCTTTAAACTGTTTTCAAACGTAGACAAAAACTGTGTATAATGTGTTACAGTTTCATGTGCTTTATATTATATGTGACCACACGTTCTTTTGATGTATTATTCGGTTTTAATTATATAAGCATTCTTAATCTAGAGGTAAGCATTACACTGACAGCAATTGGAGTGACTGTTTTTACTTCACTAAGGAATGTTTCTTTGCTAAAAACTAAGGAATTTTAAGATTAATTTAGGTTATGGGTCATTTCACCATACATCTAATTAAGAAAATACTACATTTATATTAGAGAATTAACTTGAAAAAAAATAACATATCCCATTTAAAACAATCAAAGTCCCAAAACAACCTAGCTGGCTACCTGGAAATTGTTTAATATCAATGATGGTAGACAAATAACACCCCAAGAAATGATCTCCTCTTGAGACAGAACAAGGAGGATACTTGTTAAAATGATCAACTCCAGCTAACTTCCTACACCTGTGCAGATGTGGTAGCAGGTGACCAAACTCTATGCATGGATGATGAAAGAAGACTGGATTTTTATGCCACTCAATTTCTTTTTAAAATACTCCTTTCTGTTTTCTTGTTTTAAGTTACTAGTTTAGTCTCATGATCTTCAGTATGGTCACTGCTTTTTCAAAATACTTTCAAGTTCATCACAGTCCTTTCTGTTCACATTTCTTCAGATAGTCTTTGTGGGCTATTTCAGAGTCCTCTTCTGCTATCTAAAAAACAGATCTCTAGGATGCCCTGTACTCCAGTGAACTACCATTAAGTTTATAGTTATGATAATGACATAATATTTACCATGCAGATGGCAGGCACTGTTTGCTATGCATATTGTACCATAATACCTATTTATCCCTCATAATGACTTAAGAATTAGCTTTGTCCTTATTCCAATATAGATACTGAGACTGAGGTCTAGAGAGTTTACATAAGTTAGCCCAAATCGACCACTAAGATCTGACGTAACCAGATATGTATGTATCTAAATTCCCATGTTCTTGCTTTCTATTCAGTCACACCAGTGATGGTAAACCTTTAGAGCTTTCAGCTATAGGAAACAGCTGGCTGTACCACACAGTCATAGTTTCACCACCACTGAACCAGATCACATCACTGATATTCTCATATGCAGCTTTCTTTGACCAGCCACAAGTTTTTTAAACAATACTCATGAATACACACATTTCAGGGTTTTCCTATAAGGCTTCTAAAAATTGTTCTATATTTCCACATTCTGTTGTAAAAAGTTACAAATGTGAACATATCCATATACAATATGTATGAGTATAATATAGCTATACTCATACATTTGTTACTCATGTAGAATTTCCAAATAAAATATTTTTAATTTGCTCCTTTTTCTCAAGTAACTGTATTATACACAGATACTGCAAAAAAAAAAAATGTGGTCAGTCTCTAGTATAATTCCTTTGCTACTACAGTTCAAGCAATCATGTTAATCGGTGATTTTCACAGGCCTATGTCTTAAAATAAATCCATTTTACTGGTCTGACAAAGCATGCTCTTAGACAGGGTTAATTATTTTATGTTAACAACATAAATACTAAAGTGACTAATGCATAGTACCAGTATTTATATTTTCGTGTATGTGTATGACTCTGAAATTCAGAGATTTATCTTTTCAGAAAAACAGAAGTTGGAGCCTCAATTGTCTTCCTCTGTAAACTGAAAAACTAAGCCCAGAACTACAGGGAGCTTTATCCAGTGCCCTTCACCTCTTTGGCACTCACTTGTCTATGAAATCCCTTACCACTACCTTATAAGCTGTTGGGCTTGATGTACTCAGTGAAGGCGGTATGGGGGATAGGCCAGGGAAGGGATCTTTTCCCATGAGAGTAACCACCTTTCCTTTGCACAGGACGATGACAGGCCAATGATTGATGTCATGGATCAGCTCAGTTCTTCCATTCTCGAAAGTTTTATTCACGTAGCAGTTTCAGATTCAGTAAGTACATATTTGATTCTGTTTGCTAATAGTTCTTAAGTATATTATTCTGGCTCTGTCTGAAAAAAGGGAGTCAGGAATTATGTAGACAAATTTGGGTTCATAGCAGATTAACAAAGTAATACAAAGGTACTTAAGAAAACAAGACTGGCTTTTCACATGATGGTTGAACAGAAATTCAGGTACATTTCAGCCATACTGTAAGCCTATGGAATATAAATAAATTTTAAATCTATAATTTAAAGAAGTACAAAAGTCGGGGATTGTGGTACGTGTTTATAACCCCAGACTCTGATAGGTAACAACAGGAAGATCCCAAGTTCAAGTCCAACTTAGGCAACCTAGTGACTTAGGAAGAACCTGTCTCAAAAAAAAAAAAAATTAGAAAGGACTGGGAGTGTATCTCAGTATAAAGGCTCCTGGATTTAGTAACCAGTATCACTAAAGAAAAAAGTGCTCAGAGTCCTTAAAATTAATTTGTGTTTAATCTTTATATTTAACAGTATGTCTCAATATCACACTTAACTCAAGTTTATATTAAATTCTTAAGATGGTAACTTCTATTTATGTGGAGCCTTAGTCTACAGAGTACTTTCACATTTATTAGCTCATTCAACCATCACAATTATTAAAATTCTAAGGCACCTAGTAGCAGGGTTGCTGGGTATGTAGCGGAAGTGGTAAAGTACATAAGAGACCTTGGATTCAGTCTCCAGATTCAGGGAAAACAAAAGCAAAAAAGAAACATTAAGGGGAGAAAGGCCCATAGTTACACAGAAGGTGAGAGACACAGCCCAGACTTGTCCATTTGGACTTTGAATCTTACACAGCTTTATCTGCTAAACAAATACATGCTTCCTTTTAAAAAGCCTATCAGTGGCCTTCAGTTTCCTGTGCATGTTGAATGGAAAGTGAAACTGATTTTAGTTATCTGACTTTTCATGTTAAAAGTACAGTAAGAGAACCTGGATTCATTTCAACTAAATAACAAGGAAAGACAGGGCAACTGGGACAACTAGCAGAATCCATGTAGCTGATGCCTAGTGCAGATACACGCTGAATACAAAATCTGAAGATATTTATGAGCCTTCTATTGCTTTTTATAGCTGAGATTGAATACAGATCCTTATTTTAGTAGCCCTATTCTTGTTTATAGGCATAATTAAAATAAAAATCACTAAAACTGTCAACCAGACACAGAGGACCTTGACAGTGATAGTGATGTAGTCCCACCTTGTTTTGAAGTTCAACATTGTTTCAGTATGAAGTTGAGTAGTCAACTTTGCTTTACCTGTATATATTTTATTCATATGATTTTGTTCCACTTACCAGAATCAAAATCATTAGCCAGGTCAGCAGAGTTACTCTTACCATCATGATATACAGGTAGGGGAGTAGAGGAATGGGGAAGCAGTGCCACCCTTATGCTGGTATTTTTACATCCATTATCACATGGAATTCACTGAAAGCTTAGGTGAGATCAGCACTGTAATTCCCAGGTCACCAGTGAAGCAGGCGGGGGCTCTGGGATGTTCAGTGCTTTTCCCCAGATCACAGGACTTGGACAGAGCACATGCTGAAATTTCATCCCTTGGGCTCTCAAGTTCTAGCTCTACTCCTTTCAGCCCATTAACCTTTGAAGCCTCTACATAAGCTCTTCTTACCTAGGAGAACACATAGACCAAAAGGTAAAATGGATCACTTCAGATGCCCAGTAAACAAAAGGCAGTCTCCTCCTGGCACAGTGGCCAGGTTATTTGAAAATTGGTACCCTCTCAACGCTGGTATCTGCAGTTAAAAAGAGCACAATGTAAGAATTTATCCATCCATCTGTACATATGCATTCCATAGAGACTTTTAAATGCATTTTGACTTTGGGTCATATGACAAGGATAAGTAATTATCTCAAAAATCATCTGCACAGTGGAACTGGTATTGAACCATCTCAACCCAAGAAGTTTTTACCTCAAAAGAAATGCATTTTAGCCTAAATAAACATAAAATCACAACCAAAAACTTCATATTAAATGCAGGGATAAAAATACACTTATCTATCTGAGAGATGAGTAACTTTTAGGATTTTTAAGTAGTGAATCCAATTTTAAAATGATTTAAACTGTTGTCATAACATGGTCCCACAAATATGTAGAAGGCAGCTTCAATGCACTTCTACTATGCAGTACTATGAATGTACGTAAAAGCTGTACAACTGCCCCAGTTTAGACTTTGACACTATGACCTTGAAAATTGAGCTTCACTCTCAACTGCTTCTCAACAAGGCTAATGCAGAAAAGACCTGAGTGCTCACTTATGCGTTATGTGGTGCATATAGAATGGGTGCTTCAGATACAAAGTTGGCCCATTGCAGAGGTAATCTGGAGGGTACTGTGCAAACAGCATCACTCAGGTGGAGCACTGGTGAGGATGGATCATTTCGGTTCAGATTTGATTGTATGCCTATTTCTGTGCTTGCAGGCAACGTTATCACTGACCCACAATGTGGATCTGCAGTGGCTGGTGGAATGGAATGCTGTCTTGGTCAATAGCCATTATGATGTGAAGAGCCCTTCCCACGTCTGGATATTTGCACAGTCAGTCAAAGACCCCTGGGTCCTCTGCCTCTTCAGCTTCCTTCGGCAGGAGAACCTACCTAAGCACTGCCCCACAGCCCTCAGCTATGCCTGGCCTTATGCCTTCACTCGGCTCCAGTCTGTGATGCCACTGGTTGACCCCAAGTAAGGGATCCAGATGTTTTCCTTGTTTTACCATTTGCCCTCTTAAATTTTCTTTTTATACAAGAGATTAGACTATAATAAGCACTTCTAACTTCCTACTACAGAATCCTTACCGTTGAATAGAGTTTTATCTAGACTTTAGAGCAAGATTTTTTCCATAAAAATAAATATGACTCTCTAGAATCTCAGGCTCTTTGTGATAAAAGGAACCTTAAAGTTTTTCTAGTCAACTTCTCATTCAGTGCAGATATTCTCTGATCGATGTCATCGACAGAACTGCCTAACTCTAGCTAGCACTTTCTGTGATTTTTGTTTAAAAGTGATATTTAAAATTGAGAACTTAATTTCATTCATATCTTTGGCTTCATTGTATTAGCAGCCCAATTAATGCCAAGAAAACCAGCACTGCGGGTAGCGGAGACAACTATGTTACTTTGTGGAGAAATTACCTTATTCTCTGTTTTGGAGTCGCAAAGCCCAGTATTATGAGCCCAGGACACTTAAGAGCTTCTACTCCCGAAATAATGGCCACCACACCTGATGGTACAGTGAGCTACGATAACAAGGTGACATGACATGCTTCAGAAGAATTATTCTGTAAGGTTTTTTTTTAGCTTGTTTGTCTAGAATTCCTAGTGCAAATTGCACTGTGCCTGCCATCTGGAGTATTATGGGATCATATTTTCATCCTACATATTTCTAAGTTCCATTGAATGTTATTTGAATAATTTATTACTCCTCCCTGCCAAGTGGGGAACTGAAGATAAAGACAAGTTAGAAACTTACTTAAGATTATAGAGTGCATTGTATTTGTTAGTGCCCCAAGGTTGGGTTTATGTCCTATGTAGTACATTTCTGTCACTGTTCACCAAGTCTTCCCCTTTAAACATGTCTTCATAAAATTATTTTTGCCAGGGGCAATTTTGTAGATTTAAATGATTAAAAAGAAGTCTGTGTACATTTTTTTCTTTATACTTTATATCCCAAGTGAGAAATACTTTCATTGTTGTGCTTCTAATTTTTTTTCCTGAAAAGATGGCAGTGCCTTGGGATGTGGCTCAGTACTTTGAAATTATTATAATGGAATCATCACATGATCAAAGGAAACATCAGTTACCCTGTTACCTTTTTCACTTTTAATCCGCTTGTTTCAGGCCATAGGCACTGCGTCTGTGGGAGTTCTGTTAAAGCAGCTGGTGCCCTTGATGAGACTAGAGAGCATCGAGATCACAGAGTCCTTAGTTCTAGGATTTGGAAGAACAAACTCTCTTGTTTTCAGGTACAGTTGTCTTCATGCTTTCTACACGGATGTATGCTGCTGTTGTTGTAGCTGCTTTTCTTGCATCTGAGCTTCTATTGGCACATGCCTGAAGACTGCAAGGGGGACATCACTTCCTGTGTGTCTCCTTTGGCTTGCTTGTGTAATAAGCAATCCTTGCAACTTGTCACATTTCAGTTTTTGTCAGAGTTCAATTTTGGATTACCTCTCAGATTGTATTTCACTCACAAGTTTTGTTTCAGATAATTATAAATGAAAACAGTCACTGTTGATCCCCACTTAGCCAGGCTGTTTGGAGTATATAACACTAAAACAATAACAGAGTCTTCTTGTCATCCATTCATGCAACAGACTGAGGGGTCAGTGGGAGGTACGGGAATGGGATAAAAAAGAATCAATTTATATCATACACATTGAAAATTTCCTATAATGAGTATAATCATTAGTTGTACCTAAATGTACCAATAAATTTAATTAAAAGAAAGAAAAGGTGACTAGAACTCTTTCAGGTGTTTTCAGCTCAGCTCATTGGTCTTTTCATAAGGCACTGCCTAGATAGAAACAGCAGGCCTGGTTTTCTGGATTCCTTGATTTAACATCTGTAGTCGAGTTACAGTTCTGTCTGACACATCACCAAGGCCTTTTGAAACAGCATCATATAATGTTGACTGAGGCTGCTTCTGATGGCTTTAGCTAAGCAACAAAAGCCTCAGTGAACAAAATATAAAGTTCATGTCATTTTTTAACTTTATAGTAAATATGTGCAGTACATAACAATAACGTTCATTGTGAGTTCACACGTAGTAACACACCTTAGTTCTTTTAAACTTCCCCTTCTCCTCCCTCCCCTTCTCAATTTTCCATGCAGATAAGAAAGGAAAACTCCAAATATCTATAAGAAGCACTACTTGAAAAATAAATACTAGTGAGATATTTTAGAAACAGTACTATTTAACGAGTCAGATTTTTAGCCTTAAAAAAATTATCTATTCTTATTACCTGAGAGCTTTTCAAATAGCATTTCACTAGTTATTAGTTGATAATAACCAAAATATAGACATAACACAAGAAAATAATAATTCTTGAAATTACCAAACATTCTTCTCAGTCTAGGGCTCTTTTAAAAGTCTATTTTGCCCTCTAGATATTCCTAGAAGTCAGAATTACTCAGCTGACCAGCCACACAAGCCTAGAAATTTAGAGGTCTCTGGCCTCAACATTCTCATGTGTAGAAGAAAATTTAGCATCTATATTTTAGAAATCAGCGCTAGATTGAGATCCATGAGGTTGATATCTTCCTGTCCTTAGATTTTCCTGGAGGATGATGTTTAATATGGCACAAGATATCCTACACAACAGCACAATTTTAGAGACTGATATGTATTATAGACAAATACCTACATCCAAGACTGGCAGCAATTTCATCTGTTTTGACAAAGCAATTCATAAATTGCTTTCTAGAGAAGACAACTAATCAGGTTACAAGTACAAACCTGAGAACTAGAGATGTTGAGGATAGCTGAAGTCTATACATATGAAAATTAAGATCCATATTAATGTGATCAAAACATCTACATGAGAAAAATGGCTTTGATGAAAACATGTAATTTTTATACTTGTCATTTATTTATGGCAAAATATTTATCATAGAATTCAAATACATTTAGCTCTGAAATCTGTAGACATGGGGGTTGGGGATATATAGCTCAGTGGCACAGCACCTGCCTGGCAAGCTCAAGGTGCTAAGATCAGTAATTTAAACTATAGACTAGTACTTATGACAGTTTATTGCATGATTGGGATATGGAACAGACAAGGGAGAGATTCTTTTTTCAATCAGATTTTATTGGTACATTTTAGGTATACAAAATGACATTCACCAGAAAGAACTTGTTCCTATACATAATATATGGAGAGATTTTTATAGCAAAAAAAAAAAGGCGAAAAAGCAAATAATTTAGGATACCATGGATATAGTTGGTAACAAGTTTGGTGTCAATAACAATTTCAAAATAAACAAAAGCAAAAAATGAATTTTGAATATGACCTTTTTCTTCCACAGAGAATTGGTTGAAGAACTTCATCCGTTAATGAAAGAGGCACTAGAGAGAAGACCAGAGGTAAGATTTTTAAATTCTAAGGCTGGCTAGATAGCTTAGTGGACTGAGTGCCTCCTTTGTTTTTTGTTTTGTTTTTTCTGTCATTTTATTTATTTTTATTTTTTGTATTTTATTTTATTTTTTTATTTTTGTTTTATTGAAGTACAAATATCAATGAGACAGATTTAAGATACTTTGACAAGATGGATTTGATAAATTAATACATTGCAAACTGTTTTCATAATGTTTTGGTATCATAGAAGGTGCATACATGATATTATACTTACAGACATTATTATACCATATGTCTCTTATCAGTAAATTAAGAGAGTGTAGCTGTTTGCATATCTTATTTTTTATACATGAATTACATCAAAGATTCAATA
>PVKA01050689.1:0-12589 GCA_004027165.1 Ctenomys sociabilis | reverse complement strand
AAAAAAAAAAAAAAATATATATATATATATATATATATATATATATATATATATGTTAATTACACCAAGAAAAACCTGCAAAATTATAACAAATATATAGGAAATTTTGGATCCTCACCACCACCACCCCCCCAAAAAAAAGAAGAAACAAAGATTATTTCCGAAGTACAAGAAATTAGGCATTAGCAATGCTAAGTAAAAATGCATCTATAAATTTTTCTCATCCTACTTTTTCTTCTTTCCCTCATCCCAGTTGTTCCTTCCCTTCAGGAAAAAAGCAGTTTATTTTTGAACTAATTTGAAAACAATATGCAATATAACCATTGTTGAATTCCTACCATTTACTTTTGTGAAATTCTCTATCATTTCTAGTTTTACCTATCTTCTATTCTTTTCAAAAAGTATAAAATGTAAAGCCCTATTAATATGCTGAGCTATAAAAGTCTCAAGTCACCAACTTCTGACATTGCCAGTCCTACACAAAACCCATTACTATTATGGACTACTGGACTATATTGGAATATTTTACTGAATTCACGCACCTACAATATTTAAATGACAATGGAATACCCTTCTCTGACAAAATTTAAAAAGCGGATACAACTGAACAACCATTTTGTATCTGTATATTGAAAATAGAATAGGTATACAGCTACTTTCTATTCAATGAACAGAAAGATTTGTTCCAATAGTTTGTAGACATGACATCATGTCTGCATGTTGTACAATGAATAACCACTAAAACAACGATATGCAATGTATCAATTATTGAAACTGTCCTACTAAACAGTTAAGAAACTGTCTTACTGCTATTTGTTTCTCAATAAAATTATTTTTTAAAAAACAAATAATTTTTTAAATCACTTAAAAAATAAAAATAAAAAAGTAAAATGCCTGCATAGTCCAGTCTCCCTCAGATTTTATAGCCTACTACTCAGCAAACTGATGAAATGTGTTCTGAGACCTTGTTACATTACAGAACAAAGACTGGGTGTGGTGGCATGCAACCATAAGCCCAGCACTTGGGAGGCTGAAAACAGGAGAATCACCAAGACTTTGATCTAGTAGTAAGACCCTGAACACCTTGTAGATCCTTCCTAAAATACATTACAGAACAAAAGGACTCTGCTGATGTGATTAAAACTACTAACCAATTCTGAATTAATCAAAAGGGAGATCAACGAATCTAATTACATAATCCTCCTACCTGAATTATTAATTTCCACTATGCTGGATATATAAAACAAAACTTATAGGTAATAAAATAAGAAAATTTAGAAATAGACAACCACACTTTATAGAAGTTAGTAAGGGATCACGAAGTTAGGCAATGAAACATGGTTAATATGCAGGACTTTGTGAGCATTCTTGTTACTACTGCAATCAAGCAGGCCAAGCGTGTAATAAGCATTACGTTATTCACATCTAACAACCATGATTTTGGATAGATATTATTATTTCTCATTTGCTAAATGAGACACAGACAGGTTAAGCTCTTTGCCTTAGCTCACAGAGCAGAAGAAACAAAAAGAAAGGTAATAAAGGTTCATTCCGTTAATTAGCTATGAGAACACCCTGGTATTTGTCTGGTTTACAGAGTTACTTTCATTCAGGTTATAAAAACTAAAGTAACTACTTTTGCACAAGAAACCTGAAGTATTGATTTCTTATGCTTACCAAAGGACATATAACAGGAAGGTCATAAAAGAAAACTCACATACAGTATCTAGAAATGAAAAGCCCACAAAAGAAAGAGTAAATACTTGTTTTATAGCACTTTGACAACAGAACTCTATGCATCAATGAGAGCAAGTAAAAAAACTAACCGACAACTTGAATCTCACAAGCATAACTGAAGAAAACAGAAATGGTACTCTCTGTAATCCTATCACACAAAGGACACAAACAGGTAGGGTAGAGTGTCAGCAATGTTGATATCGATGGTAGCACTTGCCATTATCAAGCTAAACTGTATGTAATATACAGTACATTCAAAAAGAGAATGGTTCTAGACTTCAAATAAAAAGCTTCTTCAATCTTACTGATATAAGAACACAGATGAAGTTCAACATACTAAAAAGAATGGAGATCTAAAAAGTCACTGGGGCCAGCCAGATAGCTCAGCAGATTAAAGCACCTGCTTCGAAAGACAAAGGGACCAGGGTTTGATCCCTCCCCAAAAGGTACCAGCACCCCCAGGGAGCACTGAGATGGCTGTTGAGACTGGGTATGGTGGCACACGACTGTAATCCAAGCACTTGGGAGGCTGAAAACAGAAGATTACCACGAGTCCAATCTTCTTAGTGAGACTCTGTAGACCCTGTACTAAACACATTTAATTTTTTAAAAAGTCATTGCAAAGAGGGATTCCAGAAGGCAGGCCCCAAAATTTTGAATAAGCTCTCATAATTGTTACACCCCTGAAATGTGTATACCTGAAATGTGTATACCTCCAAACAGCTCATGGAACTGGCGAGTTTACGTGTTGCAGACTAAGCCTAATTATGACATAGTTTGGAATATAAATCCAGCCCCTAACCCTCTCACAATAAAACATTGGTGCTCCCTTCGGCAGCACATATACTAAAATTGGAACAATACTGAGAAGACTAGCGTGATCCCAGTACAATGATGATACAAATGCATGAAGGCCTCCATATTTTTTAAGAAGACAGCAATATGCAATGTATTAATTATTGAAACTGTCCTACTAATCGGTTTTGAAACTGTCTCATTGCTATTTGTTTCTCAATAAAATTAATTTTAAAAAAGGACAAAACATTGTCTACAACAAAGTAATAGAATCTAGTACCTGTACCTTTTCATCAATGAACACAACTTAAAATTATACACATATGAAGTGGGAAAAAAATACAGCAAAAGTAGAACTTATAATAAAAAACAAAAATACTTAACAGAAAGTGAGCAGACATTAAAGCAGTTATTGAAAATTTGTGTAATGTAAGAGCTAGTCATAACCAAAAGTATATAGGACACATGAAAGTTACAAAATAAAACAAAGTAGAAATTCTCCAACACACACAGAAATCAAAAACGTTTTATGAATGCTTTTTCATAAAAAAGCAGAAGAAATAGGTACTCCTCTTGAAAGTAAATGAATACTTATTAAATTGATTCTGAGAAACTGAAAGTAAAAAAATACTAGAAAACAAGCTGAACCTGATTAATCTGAAACAATATCAAATATATCAACATGCATATATTAGAGTTGCACAAGATACAATGTGTCAGAAAAAAAAAGATATAACTTGTCACAAATTTGATGAAAAATATCAACTTACAGTTTCAAGAAGTTCAGCAAACCCCAAGCAGGATGAATACAAAGAAAACCACACCTAGGCACATCATAGTCAGACTGCTGAAAACCAAAGATAAAGAGAAAGTCCTGAAAGCAGCCAGAGAACATCAAAACATTATATATACAGGAATGATATAACATTAACAACTGACTTCTCATCAGCAACAACAGGAGACAGAAAACACTGTCACATCATGTCAATCCCGGAAGAAGAACCTGTCAGCCAAGAACTCTACATTCTCAAGGAAAAAAGTAAAAAATGAATGCAAACTTCCAATTTCACACAAAACAGGTAAAAATTTTTCCCTAATCTCTCCACCAAGAACATCTAAAAAAGCCCCTCAAAAGATACATGAAGGCAAGCACAGGAAGATAACAAAAGGTAGCAGCAAGAAAGGAAGATCAACTAGGACCTCTATTGCCCAGAAGAAAAGAGAATAAACTCCACCTGTTTCCTTTCTGATTCACACAGAGATGCTACAGAAGCTATTGACAATTCAGATTGCAGTTACACTCATTTCCAAACAAGGCCTGTAGTTCCTAGTTAAGAGCAGAAAAATGGAAGGCTAGCAAGACAGAAAATTGGTAAGCAATAATCAACAATCAACCAACTGAAATCAAACACCATAGAAAAAGGTTACCGTCTACATGTGCCACAATTTTAGATGGCATAGACATCCTTCCCCCAGCCCTGACTCAATGCAGCAGCACATCAGTGTAGATGTGAGCCAGGATATGCATACATGCTGAGTAATGGCCCCTCCTTTTGTTCAGCAGTGTCAGTGGAGAAACCTGGAATGCAAAGAGTGACCAAGAAACCCTCTGCTAGAAAATCAGGACTCAGGAGCCAGGGAGATGGCTCTGGGGAATAAGCACTTCCCTGGCAAGGGCCTGAGTTCAATCCCCGGTTCCACCAAAAAAAGAAAAAGAAAATCAGGGCTCAAGGCACTACCCATGGAAATGTACTCATTCCTCCATTTATCATCAGTGCAGGTCAAGGAAAGAGCAACAAAGACGTGAGACAAGGTGCTGGCCGCAGAAGGCCTAGGGAGAGGCCACACTCACTTCTACCCTGTGTTCGTGAACAGAGGCTACTTTGGAACTAAATGTCTACACGTACTTGGGAAGAACAAAAACAGACCTACTTACCCCATCCCACTTTCAGTGAAAATCTTGCTAAAATGGGTATAAATAAAATGCAGTCTCATAACAATATCCAAAATGACAAGGAGTAGTTTTAAGAAAACCCAACAACTCAAAGGAAAAGACAACAAATGCAAAACCTGCAAATTCAAAGATAATCAGAATTTTATACCAAAGACTTCAGATTCTACATTATAAAACTACAAATGAAGCAAGATATCCTTCCATAAGTGAATGGATAAATAAAAGTGGTACTCCTTACAAAGAAACAAAAAGCCTAGTCAAGAAAACATGACCAAAAAGACTGTACCTTTGGTTCTGTATCACATTGAGACTGACTTCTCTACTGAAAGACTAATGTAAATGACCATGCTGGTGATATCATCTACACCATTCCATTGCCCCAGGCCCCATACTGGAGACTGAACCCAGAGTCTTCAAACTGAACTACACGTCCCAGCCCCTCTCTACCCTCTTTGTTCTAGATCTTTCAACATGTGGCTTCTCCCCAAATAGATTATACAAGAGTGTGTGCCACACATTTCAAATAAACATTACACATTTTGAACTGTTTGAATCTGAGGTTTATAACTGAAATATTCTTTGTGAGAGACTACTTATTTAGTTTTTGAGCACTGGGGACTGAACCCCGGACATTTGTACTGAGCTACACTTCTAGCCCTTTTTAAATATTTTCTTTGTATCTTGAGACAAGATTTCAATAAATCATTCCACTGCCCAAGGTCAAATTTGTGACCCTTTTCTTTTCTACGTTTCACACTCAGACCCTTTTCTTTTCCTTCTCTCTTGAGTCCCTTCTCCCTGTTCTTGCTACCATCCCGTGACTTTCAACAAATGTAGCTACTTACTACATACTATGAAGTGTGAACATGGCAATTCTTTGTCATACAGAAGAACCTAGACTATTCTTGCTCCAAGAGAACACCAGCAGACACCAGAGGCTTCAGCAATCCAGAGACCTTCAGAGACGTAGGCAGAACACCTAAACAATCCAGACAGCAAGAAATGTAACCCCACCACCACCAAAAAAGTGGGGCTGGGAAGATAGCTCAGTAAAATAAGAGCTTGCCTGGCAAGAGCAAGGGCCTGAGTTCAATCCCAGGTTCCACCCAAAAAAAAAAAAAAAAAAAAGAAAGAAAGAAAGAAATATAACCCCCACTTTACTGGGACTCATTCTTCTATAATCCAGATGAAAACCAGATTGTAAGAGCAGAGGCAGACCAATCCCCACGTAGAGAAGACTAGATTATGGGACCAAAGGCCCTGCCTCTCAGCTGGGCTTACTATCCTGTTGATCACCCTGGAGGCTGCAGCATGTACCTAATCTCGGGCACAGCATAAACTGATCACAAAAGGGAAAGGCTGCCAGAACAAAGAAGAAGGCTGCCAAAGATAAATGCTCTTGCCTGAACAAATCTGGCCCCCTGGAACTATGGCTTTTCTCTGTGGAATACTTGGCATCTTGCCCTGAATGTGGGCAGCCCTTCGTTTAGCACCAGGGTGTTTGTGATTCCCTGCCGGGGAGTGCTTCCTTTCCATATATTTTAGGAATTTTCTTTCTCCTCTTCTGATTCTCCCTGCCCCCTCAGGGTTTTCAGATATCAGTATTCCATTTGTTTAATTGTTCATTCTAGGTAACTCAAGAACAGGTGTAAGAGTCACAATAGGGAAGAAACAAACTGATCTGTTCAAATCCTCAACCCCTTTGGTGTAAATCAATGAGTAGCAGAGATAGCTTTAGACGTTTCATCTAATCTGAGTCTTAGAAGCCCACTTATAGTGGCCAAATCATGCGGTAGCTTGCTGATACTTATTTGTGCTCCTATATACTTAGTTTTACTTGCATTATAATCAGTGTCCTTAGTGTTGTCTAAAAAGGCAGTACACCACATGTGAATGTTTTATGGCTCAATCTAATAAGCAGTTTTCACTAGGGACGGGTCTCATTCCCCCCATTAATTAGTTAAGAAACATTCACCCAGTAAGGTATCCTACTTACAGACTTTTCAACCAGAAGATCAATTAATTGTGTTTCTAGAAGAAATTCAATGGATCCAAGGAAATAGCACAGGTACTCACTTGGGGCTTTAGGTATCCAGTCCCAAGGAATTCAGCCTAATCAGGTTAAACTTCTGACGGCTTTAAAGGAATTCAGCCTAGCGAGGTAACAGAACCCCTTGAGGACTTAAAAGGAACTTGAACCTCATGGGTTCCAAGAAAACATCCTGCCTGGTTAAACACCTGGAGGGAAGTGCAGCCTGACCAGGTTAAACTCTAGGAGGATAAACATCAATGCTAATTTTTGCTACTCCTATCTATAGGTGAGAATCTCATTCATTTATTCCCCACTCAGATGTCTTCTTAACCACTGGAATTGAGTACCACACTAAGGTCCTTCAAAGAGATTATCATCTTATATCCCTGTTTAGTAATAAATGTCCTATGTATCCATTTGGGAAAATGAGACATGGCCTCCCACTGCCAGCCTGGCATATAATGCCATATTTCAATTAGATCTACTGTAAGGAGCAAGACAAATGGTCACAAGAGGGTCCTTATATTCAAGCCTTTATGACCTCCCTGACACCTGATTTGTACCCTAGAAGTCATCTTCTTTCAGGAGCTGATGTTGATAAGGACTCTCTCTTATCAGCTCCACCTCCTCACAGACTATCTTCACAGCAAATGCTTGGTCAGTACCCTCAGGAGAAGAAGACTGTCTCCTGAGACCACCAGCCCTCCTGGGTCTGGGCTAAGCTGGGTCTCAATGGTATAATTTATGTGGTGGTTCCTTTTTAGTCACGGATATTCAACAGTACAAGGAGAAATTGTCTCTCAGTGCAGTGACCTAACATATGCATAACATAAGCTTATTTTCTTAAAAAAAAAAAATTAGAACTAATGCTGGCTTGACATGAACTTTTTATTACAAGTAGCTGAAACACAAGTAAGAAAAAGGTAAATATTGGAGTCTAAAACAAAAGCTTAAGGGCAGCAAAACAGCTCAGCAGCCAGGGACTGCAGTTCCAAACCTAATGATGGCTTTTGATCTGACCTGGTGAGATGTCCAATTCATCCTCATTTATTGACACACAATAATAGTGCATAGAAAAAGGATTATAAAGGGTACAAAGCAGGATAATGACAAAACCTTTGCATTTCACCTCTGATAGTTTGCTGACCTTGGCACTATTTGGGTCTCAGAGAGGGCCCAAGAGGAACTACACAGTGGGAGGAGAAGCTAGGCAAAAGTGATACACATCAAGGCCATCTTAGCTGGTATGTGATAAGGGATGCCCAAACCTGTCTGTTAGTCAGGGTCTCAATGAGAAGCCAATTGCCTTTCAGCTTTGGCTTGAAGAGGCCCTCTGTAAATACACTAAGTTAGACTCTGAGTCAAAAAAAAAAAAAAAGCGATATTACCCTAAAGCAATGTTTCATCATATAATCAGCTCCAGGTATGAGAAAAAAGATCTATAAAGCTCCAGAGTGGGGCCCCAAACTGAAATAAGCTAATCGGCTGGTAAAATGCATTTAATGCTCAAATAACCATGATGAAGCAGAGGACAAATGAGAACTGGATAGGGGAAGAAGGCAAAGAAATCAAAAATTTTTTTAAAACCAGGTGTGGTAGAGTATCCCAGCATTTGGGAGGCTGAGACAGGAAGATCACTTCAGGTTCAAGACCAGCCTGTGTCACAAAGTGAGCTCAAGATCCACCTCAAGGCCAGGCGTGGTGGCACATGCCTATAATCCCAGCACTCAGGAGGCTGAGGCAGGAAGATTGTTGTGAGTTCAAGACCAGCCTGAGCTACAAAGTGAGCTTAAGGCCAGCTTGAACTGCATAGTGAGACCCTGTCTCAAAAAAAAAAAAAAAAAAAAAGATCCATCTCAACTGCAGAATTAGACCATGTTTCAAAAAGGAAGACAAAAAACAGAAAACTTTAAGGGAAACTGTAAACTCAGATATGTGCCCAGGTCTTTACTCTCTTCCATCTCCTTGAACAACACACCCAGACAACTCCCTTTAAGATAAAGATGTGTCTGCCCATTTCCTTTTACTTGGAAATGGTCCTCTTTCCCCCATGAAGACATATCTCTTTTGGTGGTTCCCCTAGGATTACACTATTGTCTTCTTGGAGGTGGACCATGATTACTAATGAGACAGTGTACCTTTTTGTGTGTTAGTGAACACTAGATCTGCCTAATCTGTAAATCCCATTTAGGATTTATGGGTTGGCCAAACAGTTCAGTGGATTAAAGCACCTGTGTAGGCAGATACAGGGGACAGGGGTTTGATCCCTCCGCCTGCAGTGCTGGCCCCACCCCCTAGGGCACACTGAGCTGTTGATTGAGACAACAATGGTGGAGCAAGCCTGCAATCCCAGCACTTGGGAGGCTATAAACAGGACAATCACTACAAGTCAGATCTACATAGTGAGACCCTGTAGACCCTGTACTACATACATTAAAAAAATCTTATCCCGGTATGCTGAGTGCACAGTTCATGAGCTGGGTGCTCCTCTGGCCACTGAGTTCAGGGGTGCTGCACACTTAAGGGGGCTAACACCTGCATGAGCAAACCCAGTCAGGTACAGGGAAACCACAGTTCAATCCCCAGCTCTACATGCCACACCACACCTGCCCAGCCTAAGACAGCCAAAGGAAAATAAATAAACCTTCCACGTAAGTCTTCTGACCATTGCTTTACTGGGTTATCATTATTTTATTTATTCCAGCTTTAAACTCTAGGGACAGTCAAATAGCTCAGCAGATTAAAGGCCCTGAAAGCAGGCCCAGGAGCCAGGGGGTTTGATCCTGAGGTCTGCTATACCAGCTGAGCAGGAGCCAGCTCCACTAGGGCAAGCTAAAACTGCAAAACAGACTGGGCATGGTGGTGCATGCCTGTAATCCCACCTCTTAGGTGGCTGTTAACAGGTGGATCACTAAGAATCCAATCTAGTAGTAAGATCCTGAACACCCTGTAGACCCTTCCCTAAAATACCAAAAAACTCTATAACCTAAAGTCTGAGGCTCCACATTCTTTTTGTTGGTGTGTGTCTATTTTCCTTTGTTTTTTTTTGTTTTGTTTTGTTTTTTTGGGGTTTTTTTGGAAATAAGGTCTCTGTGTAATTCAAACTGGCCTTGAACTCACTCACTATATAGCCAGACCTAACTTCAAATTCCTGCTAATCTTCCTGTCCTCTCTCCTGAATGTTGGAATTATAGGCATGTGCTACCACACCCATTTACACTCTTATTTTTCACAATTATCAGTTGTAAAATATCATAGCATATTTACTTCAGGTTATAATGACTTTTTTTAAATTTCATTGACAGAAAAAAGTAAAAGATGTGTATGATCTGAAGAGAAAATTCAGACTGTTCATAAAAACTAATTGTTCCACTCCAAATTCAACATTTGACTCCTCCAATAAATAACTTAGTATTGATAACACAGTCTACTAATACATGAAAGGCCTAAAAAGCCATTAGCTTTTTTAAAAGCTATAGATGGGGCTCACAGTGACCTTAACCTTTAACCACAAATTCCTGCTGAAAGGCTTATATCATCAAACATTCTTATTTCCTGTGGTTATACATGTTAAGTTGCCACAGTCAGATTCAATTCTATTATCTCATTATTGTTTTTTGCTTTTTTTCTTCTAGTTTGGCTAATAAATGAGTCATTTAAAAACATTTTAAACTCTCCTTTTCATTTCATATTTTTATGAAGCAATTCTATTGTTATACTTTTCCTTAATTTACTATTCCTTCTGACTACTATATTCCTATAAGTTGAAAATACTGTGGGGATACTCAGTAAAATAGTGACATATAATGTATTCTTTCAGCACAGGTACAGGGTCCCAGCACAATAAATATGCTTTTGCCATCTAAGTTGATAGCACTAAATGTACTCCACATGCCTCAAGAATATTAAATATGAACTTCATTTTTTTCTCTTTTCTTACTTTAATTTATTAAGCATGTACCAATAATAAAAGAAATAATAAAACTCTAGTGCAATGTCACTGTGATTTATAGGAAGCCAGACACTACTTCAAAATATCTCTGATGTCTGTAGCAACAACTCAACCATGATACAATAGTACAACATAAGCTACAGACAATATGCAAACAAATGGATGTGGTTTTGTTCAAGCAACACTTCATGTTTACCACTAACACTTGAATTTCATATAGCTTTCATACACCACAAAATATCATGGTCTTAATTTTTCAACCATTTAAAAATATAAAACTAGAGCTGGGCATGGTGGCACACACCTATAATCTCACCATTCATGAGGCTGAGGTTGGAGGATCACCTAAACTTCAAGGTCAGCATGTGCTACATAGACATAGAGAACGCAAGACCAACCTGGACACATTGCAAGACCTTGTCTCAAAAACACCAAATAAATATGAGTCTTGTCTTATGAGCATATAAACACTTCAGCCTGGCATGATAAACTAAGAATATTTCCTTTCCTATTTCCCAGAACTCCCTACAGCACTTATTCGTCAGTCAGCCCCATATATGTACCATTCTTCCAAAACTTTTTTCAAGTTGATTTGCTGTCTAGAATTCCTATGTGAACCACCTGAAACTTACCCACCAAAGTACATCATAGATCTCTCCTACATTTTTTTAAAAATGTATTTGGTACAGGGTCTCACCACACAGCTTGGACTCATAGTGATCCTATTTTCAGCCTCCTCAGCACTGGGATTATGGGCATGCACCACCATGCCCAATCTTAGTAGTGACCAGCTCTGCAGGGAGTACAGGGGTGGGGTGGGGAGAGCTGGCTGGCAGTGCCAGGAATCAAACACCGGTACCCACACTTGCCTAAGCAGTTGCTTTAGTGTGCTAAACTATCTCACCAAAATAATCTCTCCTACTTTTAAAATACTTTCAAATTCTCACAGTTAAAATGTTTCCAATAATAAAGTTATCTATAAAACATCTATGCACTCTTGTTCTTTCTGAAGACCTCGTTTTCAGACACCCTTTATCTTCTAAGCAGAAACATGTTTCAGAGGAAGAGGCACCATCCCCAGCCTCAGAGAATTACACTGAGACAATAATCACTGCCTCAATTCTATTGTTATTATTTTAACATAAATGCTAAAATTAATTCTAGCTAATGACACATGAGGAGCAATCTCCTAGATTAAGATAAAGTATCCAAAATGATTTTCTTAATACTGCCTTCCTAAAGGTTTGGTTTTCTGGCTCTGGATATCTGCATGATGTGGAGGACCACCCACGCAACTCTCCTTGAAAGAACAACAATCATCTCCATTTTGGCTGAGCCTGATTCCATTTCCACATAGAGCTGGCTAGGACTTTTCCTTATTTCTTCAACTGGCGTTAAGCAATGCATACTGGCCTAGCTGAGGTGCTGGTAGTAGTCTTTGAAGATGGTACACATGTTTCCCTGATAACCACAACCTGTTGTTCTTTAATATGAGCTCAGCTAAGAAAGGACAAAGAGCCAGTGCTCCACACTCGGCTAGGATCGAGCCTCGAGATACAGGTTATGACTTCCTGGGGCTTGAAAGATCATCAGAGATGAAGCATCAGACCCCAAAACATTAGAAACTTATCTATAGTATAATGCAAATTACTTTTCCTGCATATTCTGCTCTCCGCATATGACAGAGGTAAATGCAGGCCACCAACCTAGTCCAGCTCAAGTACTCACCTACTTCCCACAATTCTCATTCATTCATCCTCAAGCCACTCCTCCTTCACAATTGAATAAAACCTGGATACAGCCTTGGATCAGCCTCAGTGTTCCAGAAAGCCATCTTCATGGCTGAACTTAGGGCATAATGGCTCCCCATAATTATAAAAATGCTTTAGGGTCTTAATTTTCACCTTGGGTTGCAGTGGGAGTGATAGATTAGAATTAATTTGGTGAAGCCGGGCGTGGTGGCGCATCCCTGTAATCCCAGCACTCGGGAGGCTGAGGCAGGAGGATTGATGTGAGTTCGAGACCAGCCTGAGCTACAAAGTGAGCTTAAGGCCAGCCTCAACTGCATAGGGAGACCCTGTCTCAAAAAGACAAAAAAAAAAAAAAAAAAAAAAAAAAA
>PVKA01050688.1:0-12591 GCA_004027165.1 Ctenomys sociabilis | reverse complement strand
TCCCCATCCACGTGCCCTCCCTTTGTCCTTTTCCCCTTTCATGACCATCCCCCTTACTTTGAGGGCATTTTCTCCCTTCTTCCCTACCTCTGTTTTTTTCCTCACATAGGAGAAAAGCCATGCATGACTTGTCTTTCTGTGCCTGGCTTTCTTTCCTTAGCACAATGGCTTCCAGTTCCGTCGGTAGTGGGACTTCCTTTTTCTTTATAGCTGAATAAAATTCCTTTGCTCATATATTCCATATTTTCTTCATCCATCTATCTGGTGGCAGGCACCTAGATTCATTCCATAACTTGCCTATTGTGACAAGTGCTACAGTAGAGGCAGGGATGTAGGTGCCTTTTCTCTATGCTGACTTAATTTCCTTGCAGTATATACCCAGGGTGTAGCTGAAGCATAGGATAGTTGTATTTTTAGTTTGCCTAGGTATTGTCACAATTTTTGACTGTGGCTGTGCTAGTTTACATTCCTACCAAGAGTGTATAAGCATTTCTTTTTTTCTACATCATCTGCATTTCCTTCTTTCAATATTTAGTTGTTTAGTTGTTTGGGTGTGCATCTCCCTTATAGCCGAAGATGTTATGTATTTTCCATACAGTTATTGGCTATTTGTACTTCTCTTGTTAAAGGTGTGTACAGATAATTTATTGATTTATTGACTGATTATTGGCCCGTATTGTTGAAAAATTTGTTCTTTCTCTATTTTGGATTTTAATCCTTTCTCAGGTGAATAGCTAGCAAAGAATCCTCCCATTCTGTAGGCTGTCTCCTCGCGCTGTTGATTATGTCCTCCGTT
Source organism: Ctenomys sociabilis (assembly GCA_004027165.1). NCBI lineage: Eukaryota > Metazoa > Chordata > Mammalia > Rodentia > Ctenomyidae > Ctenomys > Ctenomys sociabilis. The sequence continues at coordinate 11,795 of PVKA01050688.1, read as the reverse complement.
GGGCAGTAGATTTTTAATTTGATGTGATTCAGTTTGTCAACTCTTGCTTTTGTTGTCTAACTGGTGGAGTCCTACTTAGGCTATAGCCACGTCTTTGAAGTGCTTTCCCTAGGCTTTTTCCCAGTAGTTTCAAAGATCCAGGTTTTCTGCTAGGGCTTAGCATCCATTTGAAGTTAGTTTTTGTACAAGATATGGAGAGATGGGGATGTAATTTCAGTCTTATACATGTGAACATCCATTTTTTTCCAGTATTTTTTTTTTTTTTTTTTTTTTGTACAGGGTCTATAGGGTCTTGCTGCACAGATTGGACTCAGTGATCCTCCTGTTTTCAGCCTCCCATGCACTGGGATTGTAGGCCTGCCCATGCCACCGTACCTGGTCTCAGTTGCCCTCTTAGCATGTCCTGGGAGCGGGGCCAGCATGGCATACCGGGGATTGAACCCTAAGCAGGCTCTTTAGTCTGCGGAGCTACCAGCACCCTTTTTGAACAGGCTGTGTTTTCTCTGAGCTCTTTTTGGTGCCTTTGTGGAGAAGCACTGGGCTGTAAATATACAAGTTCGTTTCTGGTTCCTGTGTTCTATTCCAAAGGTTCATGTGCTGTTTTTATTCCAGTACAGTGCTGTTTTGTTAATGCTGTTTTGTTAGTGTGGGCCTGTAGTACGTTTTGAATTTAGATATTTTGCAAATTATTATTTTTTTAAATTTTTATTTTATTGAAGTACAAATATCAATGAGACAGTTTTAAGATACCTTGACAAGATGGATTTGATAAATTAATACATTGCAAACTGTTTTCATAATGTTTTGGTATCATAGAAAGTGCATACATGATATTATACTTACAGACATTATTATAACGTATGTCTCTTATCAGTAAATTAAGAGAGTGTAGCTGTTTGCATATCTTATTTTTTATGCCTGAATTACATCAAAGATTCAATAATTAATACTCTCTACCCTGTTATTTTCCTAGTGGTTGTCCATAGTACTAGAAGCCGACATAATATCCTGTCCACCCACCATTAGTGCAAATCTTGCCTCTCATAGAATTATGTAGAAGCACGGCGTTATCTATCCCAGCTGTACTGTCCATACACACACATCATGATTCTTCCTTTCTATACCCTTTCCTTTGTCTACACCTCTCAAAGATGGGCACTCCATTGTCATTCAACTAATTTAGGTGCCTGAACTTGACGATACAATCCAACACAGTCCAGCATTCCACAACAATAGTGAGTTATCCAAAGAAGTTTTCTACCATAGCCATTTACAGCTCAACTTATTATTATGGCCCCGTGGTGTATACTTCGTTTTTATACTTTTCTGCTGGATGGTTAAAACCTAGATAGAGCAAGACCAATATACTGCAAAGTTTTAAAAAATTAATTAGTTTATTTATTTAGTACAGGAGCTCCCTACGCAGCTTGGACTCATAGTGATCTTTCTGCCTCAGCCTCCCAAGCATTGGGATTAGAGGCATGTGCCACCATGCCTGACTTCAGTGGGCAGCATGGTGTGTCTGGGGTCCTGGGGTCTTCATGGCATGTGGTACCGGGAATCAAATACAGGTCCTTATGTTTTCCAGACAGGCACTCAGACCGCGGAGCTACCTCCTCTAGGCTGAATTTGAATATTTTAATGTGTTATTCTTTTTGCTTAAGATTGCTTTGACTCTTCATTATGTGTGTGTGTGTGTGTGTGTGTGTGTGTTTGTGTGTGTGTGAATTTTAGGATTTTTTTTCTAGTTCTGTGAAGAATGTCATTGATATTTTCCTCCTTTTTTTTTTTTTTTTTTTTTTTGGCAGAACCGGGGATTGAACTCAGGCCCTTGCCCTTGCCAGGGAAGCACTTATTCCATTGAGCCATCTCCCTGGCCCCTGTCATTGATCTTTTGTTAGGGATTATATTGAATCTGAAGATTGCTTTTGGTAATAAGTCTATTTTAACAATATTAATTATCTTGATCCATGAGACCTATATCTATCTTCTAGTTTAATTTTTTTCTTTATTGTTTTATGACTTAACACTGTAGAGGGTTTTTCTTGTTTACTTCTTTACTTAGGTTTATTTATAGGGATTTTACTTTTTTTGGAGGTTCTAAGTACTAAGATTAGTTTCCTGATTTCTTTCTTAGCAGGCTTGTTACTGGTGCACAGAAAAGTTACTGTTTTTTGTTGTTGATTTTGTGTCCTGCTACTTTGCTGAATTTAATTGTCTGATCTAAACTCTTTTGGTGGTGTCTTCAGTGCCTTCTGAGTACAGGATCAGATAAACTGGAAACAGTGATAATCAGAAGCTTTCTTTACTCTTTCATTCTTTCTCTTTTCTGATTTCTGTGGCTACAAATGTCAAGAACTACAGTGAATGGGAACAGTAACAGCCAACACTTTTGTCTTGTTCCTAATTTTAGAGGAAATACTTCTAGGTTTTCTCCCTTTGATAGAATGTTGGCTATGGTTCTGTCATAACTAGCCTTTACTGTGTTGAGGCATGCTCCTTCAATTCCAAGTTTCTTCAGGGCAACATCTTGAAGAGATGTTGAATTTTATCAAATACTTTTGTACTGAATCTCCTAAGAGGATCAGATAACTATTATCCCCGATTCTACTTACATACTGTATTACATTTACTCTGTTGTACGGGTAGTTGGACCATTCTCACAGCCCTGGAGTCAAACTGACTTGTTCATAGTGTATATGTTTCTCTATGCTGAATTTCATTTACAAGTATTTTTATTGAGGATTTTTGTATCTCTGTATATCAAGGATTTATAATTTTCTTTTAATGCTGTGTCTTTATCAGCTGTTGGCAAGAGGTTAATGCTGCTTTCACAGACTATGTTTGGAAGATTTTTTTCATGTCCTATTTTAGGAAATATTTTGAGGGTCATGGGTGCTATTTCTTTATTAAAAATCTTGTAAAACTTGACAGTGATTCTGTTCTGTCCAGTCTTGGACTTTTCTTTGTTGGGAGACATTTTATTATTGTTTCAATTTCATAGCTTATTATTGATTTGTTTACTTTTTAGTGTTCTCTTGAGGGCCAGCCAGACAGCTCAGCTGACTAACGCGCTTGCTTAGGCAGAGTGCAGCGGCCAGGGTTCAGTCCCTGGGGTGCTGGGCCAGTCCTGCCCCTAGGATGCGCTGAGACAGCAACTGGGACTGGGCATGGCATGGTGGCGCGTGCTGTAATCCCAGCGTTTGGGAGGCTGAAAACAGGAGAATCACTACAGGTCTGATCTACATAGTGAGACCCTGTAGACCTTGTACCAAACACACAAAAATATTCTCTTGATTCATCTTTGGTAGGTCATCTGTGCCTAAAAACCTGTCCATTGCTAGACTTTTCAAATTGATAGAGCATGGGTTTTTAAAATATTTCCTAAGGATCCTTTTTATAGCTGAGTAATATTGCATTGTATGACATATCACATTTTTTTTATCCATTGCTTAGTTGACAGGCGTTTGGGTTGCTTCCAAGACTTAGCTATGACAAATCACACTGCTACAACATATGTGCACATATATTGCTGTGGTATATTTTCAGTTCTTCTGAAAACAAACAAGCAAAAAAAAAAAAAAAAAAAACCGAGGGGAATAGCTGGGCTGAATGGGACCTCTAATCCTAGTTTTTTGAGGTGTCTCCACACTCATTTTCATAGTGATTGAATTTTGGGGGCTTCATTTCTCTTTTAATGCTTCCTGTGTTCTATATTGAAGTCCTCTGTCTGAGGGACAGTTGGCTAAAATTTTTTTCAAATTCATGATATTCAATATAGTTATGGAAATATTAGCTTGAGCAATTTAGACAAGAGAGAGGAATAAAAGAATTAAGGATTGGAAATGAAAAAATGAAATTATTATTGTTCTCATATGACATGATATTCTACATAGAAGACAGAAAAATCTCAAATAAAAGACTGAGTAATACTCCATTATATAGAAATGCCACATCTTTTTCAACCATTCCTCATGTGATGGACATCTTGGTTGTTTCCAAGATTTTGCTATCACACATTGTGCTGCTATAAACATAGGTACACATATATCACTATGATATAATGTTTTCAGTTCCTCTGAGAAAATTCCCAGTAGGGGGATAGCCTGCTTGAATGGGATTTCTAGTCCTACTCTTTTGAGGAGTCTCCACACTGATCTCCACAATGGTTGTACCAGTCTACATTCCCACCAGCAGTGGAGAAGTGTTCCCTTTTCCCCACAACCTCTCCAACACTTGTTTTTGGTTGATTTTCTTATGATAGCCATTCTTTCTGGAGTGAGATGGTATCTCAGTGTTGTTTTTATTTGCATTTCATGGATGACTAGTGATGTGGAGCATTTTTTCATATATTTATTTCCTTTAATTTCATCCTCTGAGAAGTGTGTATTCATCTCAGATGCCCATTTCTGAATTGGGTCTTTAAATTTGAGGGCCCTGTTATATCTTAGTTCTTTATATATTCTAGACAGAAGACCTTTATCTGATTGATTATTAGTTACGATTATTTTTAAATTTGTGGGTTGTCTTTTCACTCTGTTGACAATTTCTTCTGACGTGCAGAAACTGCTCAATAAGAGTTGATCCCAGTTGTTGATTCTTTCAAGTGTTTCTCATGCAAATATATGTTTGTTCATGAACTCTTTACCTACCCCTATATCTTCAAGAGTTCCTCCTACTTTCTTTTCCAGGAGATTGAGTGTTTCTGTTTTGATGTTTAGATCTTTAATCCATTTTGACTTTCGCTTAATGCATGGTGATAGAGCTGGGTCAAGTTTTAGTTTTTGGCATGTAGAAAGCCAGTTTTTCCAGCACCATTTGTTAAAGAGGCTATCTTTCTTCCAGTGAGTATGTCTGGCCCCTTTGTTGAAGATCAGATGGCTGAGTGTGTTTGTAGATGCTTCTGCACCTTCTAATCTATTCCGCTGATCCTCAGGTCTATTTCGTTGCCAATACCATGTTGTTTTTATCACAGTGGATTTGTAGTATAATTTCAAGTCAGGAATTGTGATGCCTCCTGCCTTGTCTTTATTGGCCAAGATTGCCTTTGCTGTTCTAGGTCGTTTGTGGTTCCAAATAAATTTTAGGAACAATTTCTGTAGGTCTGGGAGGTATGTTGGTGGCAGTTTGATAGGGATTGCGTTAAATCTGATATATTTAATAACCAAATTCAGTAATGCAGCTGGATACAAAGTCAACACCCAAAAACAATAGCATTTCTGTATACAAACAACAAACACACCAAGAGAGAAATAAGAGAAACCATACCTGTTACCATAACTTACAAAAAATCAATCTTTTGAAAAGTAAAAGGTTTATACAGTGAAAATTACAGTACTCTAAAAGAGAGATTGAAGAGGATTTCAAAAAATGGAAAGATATGCCTTATTCTTGGATAAGAAGAACAAATACTGTGAAAACTGCTAGACTTCCAAAATTGTTATACAGGTTCAATGTAATCCCAATTAAAATGCCATTACTATACCTCACAGATCTACAGAAAACATTCCTCAAGTTCATTTGGAACCAGAAGAGACCTAAAATAGCAAAAGAAATCCTGGGAAACAAAGGAAATACAGGAGGCATCACAATCCCTGGCTTGAAATTATACTACAAAGCTACTGTGATACAATAGTCATGGTACTGGCAACAATAGGATCAATGGAACCGATTAGAAGTTGCAGACACAACTACAAACATACTTAGCCACCTTACCTCTGACAAAGGAGACAAAGATGTTCACTGGAAGAAAGATAGACTTTTTCATAAAGGGTGCTGGAAGAATTGGCTTTCCACATGCCAAATACTAAAATTAGAGCTATGTCTATCACCATGCAACTAAATTAAAGTCAAAAGGAATTCGAGATCTAAATATTAAAACAGAAACACTAAATCTACAGGAACAGAAAGAAGGTAGAAATCTTGAAAGTGGGTAGGCTGAAAGTTCATGAACAAAAGACAAATTACATGGGAAATATTTCAAGAATCAACAACTGGAATCTCATCTTATTGAAAAGTTTTTGCATGTCATAAGAAATAACCAACAGAATCATTTTTAATGCTTTTACTTTTGGCCTGTATAATTTTTTGCTGGAGAGGTGTTATTTATTTACTTATTTGTTTTTGGTGCCAAGGATCAAACTCATGTCCTTGTGCTTGCCAGGCAGGCACTTATACTGCTGAGCTATCTCCCCAGCCTTAGGTGAGTATCTTATAGATAGCAAATTGTTGGCTTTTGTAAAAGTGCGGTCAATCTGTGTCCTTTTGTTGGAGATGTAAGACAATTTGTATTCATGATTGCTATAGAGAGATACATACTAATTTTTGTCATTTTGTGTTTTTCTCGATTTTTTCTAATAGCCTACATCCATTTCTTTCTCCCTTATTCATTTTACAGTTTTAATGCTTTACTAAATTAATGATGTTTAAAATTCTTATTTGCTTATATACTTTTCTAATGAGCATTATTCTTTCCCATTCTCTTGTGGCTGTTTTTCTTGAGCTCCCTTCTGTATGTAGGATTTCTTAAAGTGTCATCTATAAAGCTAGTTTAATGCCGTAAGTTTCATTAATTCATGCTGATTTTGGAAGCTTGTTGTTTCTCCTTAGTTCTGAAGGATAATTTTGCTGGTTATAGGTGGACAGGTCTTTATTTTTTCAGTACTAAAATCTATTATTCCATTTTATCCAGACCTTTATAGTTTATGCTATATCATTTTCAGTTATTATAATGAGTTCAACTTTATAATTGGCTTGGTTCTTTTCCCTTTAACTCTCAATATTCATTGTTTTGTACTTTGGACTATTTTATTATAATGTAATATGGAGATGTTCTTTACTTAATCACATCTATTTGGGTTTTTAAATTACTCTAATACCTGGGTTCCCATATCATCCCCAAGATTTGGCAAATATCTCATCAACAAATTTTTTTTTGTTTTCAAAGTCCAGTTTAAAAGTCACTTCTCAGGGAAGACACTGGCATCTCCCACCCCACCCACCTCCTCCCGTCTGTGTCTCCCACTAAGCTGCAGTCTGGACGTGCTTCATCCGTGACCTCAGGGTCAACTCACCGCCCTTTACCACCAGACAACATGCAAACTTTCATACAGCCTCGTGCAGTAGCTGGAAGAGAACCTGGAGCCAATCCACGCACCTCCATCAAGTAATTTTTTTGATGAGCTATTTTATTTGTTTTTCTTATTGATTCCATTGGTATATTTTATTTTATTTATTTATTTATTTATTTTTATTTTTTGTCTTTTTGAGACAGGGTCTCACTATGCAGTTCAGGCTGGCCTTAAGCTCACTTTGTAGCTCAGGTTGGTCTCAAACTCAACAATCCTCCTGCCTCAGCCTCCCGAGTGCTGGGATTACAGGCATGCGCCACTATGCCCGGCTACCATTGGTATATTTTAGACATACATAACGATCACATTCATTATATGGAATTTGTATCTGTACATAATCTTGAGTCTTCCTTTTCCTAGTCCTTTCCCCTCCCTTAACCATTTTTGCCCTTCTTTACAAAGGATTTTTTCCACTTTTTCTTTCTGTTTGCTCTCTCTCTCATTCTCTCAAACTGTGTTTTCTACCTTCCTCCTTGGAACGTGTTTTGTATTAAATTGAACCTCTGATCCTCTGTCTATACTTATACTTCAGATATTTGTTTTTTATTCATGTTCTGTTCATTCTTTTTTTCCTTTACTATGGTCTCAATGTGATAATTCATGAGTCTTGTATCCAAGCTCTAATGGTGTTTTTTCTGCTTGATCTAGTCTATTGGTGATGCTTTCCCCTGAAGTTTTTAATTTGACTTGTAGAGGTTTTCATTTCTAAGATTTCTTTGTTTGTTTTTGTTTTGGGAATAGCTAGCTCTTTATTTAATTGATCTTTCATATGTTACCGTCCCAGTTACTTTTCATTCGTTGCCGGGACAAAGTACCTGACACCCAAAATTAAGGCTAAAAAAAGGTTTATTTAGCTCAGTTTGTGGAGGTTTCGGTCCGTACTTAGCCGGCTCCAAGGCAGAGTGGCCCGTGGTAGAGGACAACAGTTCATCGTGGTGCAAACAGGGAGGAGCGGCCGCGGAGGAGGCAGCAGCACTGAGCTAGCGCTCTCTCTTCCTGCCCCAGGGCAGGTGAGGCCCTCACATACACAGTCCCAGCGCTGGATCATAAGCTAATCACAGTCTCTACAAACCCGCTCCAGTGGCTGCATGGGGATCCGAGGGGACAGCTAGACACAGCACACACACTGTCTCCTTCAATTCATTCAGCTCTTTACTTGTATCCTCTTAGAATTTAGTGGCTATTTTAAGCATCATTGTTTTGATTTATCTGACATTTCATTCAATTTATATCACCAGAGCCAGTTATTATAGGGTTATAAACTTAGGGGGAATAATGTTGTTTTTCATATTTCTTACTTTCTTTTTAAAATGACACCGTCTCATTGTACAACACAGGCTGGCCTTGAACTGACTATGTTGCTCAGACTGGCCTTGAATTTGTAGCAAAATTCCTGCCTCAGAATTCCAAGAGCTGAGATGACAGGGAAGTTCCACTGTGCCTGACCCCATGTTTCTTATATTTCTATGTTTATTTTGTGAGGCTCTTGGTGTATATATATCTCTTTCACTTTTCTGTATGAAATGCAGTTGTAATAAGTATTTCATTAGTTTATGTTGATTTTAAATGTGTTTAAATTACTGGGTTTCTGCCTGATTTTGACATATTTTATGTTGTTGTGAATGTCTGGTAATTTTTGATTGGACACTGAAAGTTTAAAGTTTGTCTGTTGAGTGCTATTTTATATTCTTATAAAAATCTCGAGTTTTATTCTAGGATTGTTATTGGAAAATTTTTGTCTCTTGTTTTTAATATTGGATAAAGAATGGAGATGTGCTGAGTCTACCCTTACTATACCTCACTACTAACCAACTTCCTTCCACTTACTCCAACTGATTCTTGACAAATCTTCAGGGCTTTCAAGTTTAGGTGGTGGGATCAGGCATTATGCCCAGTCCTACATGTAACCTGGGCATGGCTAGTGGGTAGTTTGGTTCCTTAACTCAGATAGTTTCTTCTTACAGCCATACCAACTACAATTCAGGTACATATTCCAGAAGGGCTCTCTGTGGACTCCTGGGGGGTCCTTCTCTGTGCAACTCTCTTCCTCCTGGGGCTCTGAGCTGCAACCACTAGCCACTTTGGTTTTCTTGGGTCTTTAGCTTTATATTCAGGTAGTTACCAGCCTCCTCTTGGCCCCCGTCTTTGTGCCACAGCCTGATCTTTCTAAATTAAGTAAGCTGACACTGTAGGACCATCTTACTTATTTTTATCTCTTGAAGATCCAAGTCATTTTTGTGGGACATAAAGTTTTTTACAAGTCATTGTATCATATTTTTTTCCACTTTCTCTATTATTTCACATGTATATGCTTTTCAGCTATATATGTGGTAAATCTAGCCTTTACTAATTCATCTTGGTTGGATGAATTATTCCATACTATTCCATATTAGCCTTAAAGTAAAACAATTTATGTTTTTGTATTCCATACCCCTTGACAAATGTATGCATCTGTCTAACCTCTACCATGATCAAGATATTAGTTACACATGCTTTTTGCACTAAGTGCCTTGTCCAACTTTGGCCTCTGGCAAAATCAAGTTGCTATGTATTAGAATAATCAGTGTTAGAGTTCATATGACATATACTAGTTATAATATGTACTTTTTTGGGGAAGGGATTCCCATTTCTTTCACACAGTATAATATTTAAATTTACTTATGTAGTTGCATGTATGAACACTCTTCTATTCTTAAAGTACTAATAACTGTTAATAGATAATTCACATAGCTTATGTTGTATGGTAATAGATTAGATACAATTAATTAGTTTTAAAAATAAAATATATACATCATGTAGTCATCTTTCAGTATGTGTGTTGGATTTGGTCTAAGGTCTTCCTCTCATGGATACAAAAATTCATATGTATTCAAGTCCCTTGTGCAAAATGGTACTATATTTGCATGTAAAGCTATGCAACCCTCCCATATGTTTTAAATCATATCTAAATTATTTATAATACCTAATAAAATATAAACACTGTGTAAATAGCTGTTATACTGAATTGTCTAGAGAATAACAACAAGAAATCTGCACATGATTATTCTAGACAAAAATCATTGCAGGCCTAGTTACCTAGTATACAAATAACATGTGAGGTGAATAGAGCTAAAAAATCAGTAAGGAAGGCTGGACATCTGTAAAACGACAGGAGACTGCCCCATAGCAGCACATGTGATGTGATCAAAACATGTGGGGACGTCTGAGGTTTTAAAAATTCCTGCCGTGCCGGCCATGCCCCCCTGGGCATGCTGAAATGGCGATTGAGACTGGGCGTGGTGGTGCGCACCTGTAATCCCAGCTCTTGGGAGGCTGTACAGTCTGATCAAGTAGTGAGACCCTGAGCACCCTGTAGATCCTTCCCTAAAACACAAAATAAATAAATAGATAAATAAATAATTATCACACAGCATTGAGCCTCCAGTCAAGGACCATTCTGGTGAGTCTTTGGCATCCATCATCTCCGCCAAAAGACAGGTTAACATTGATTGCTCTCAAAATACCCCCCTCCACACACTTCCAATGCACTTCCTGTCATTCTCGCCATTTTCTAAAGTGGCTCTGGAAGTGCTCTTTCACGAACATCATTAGTTGTGCTCTCACGGGGGCATCAGTGTCACCAATCCCTTCAAACCATTTACCTTCATGATTATTTTGACTTTGGGGAAAATTCAGAAGTTGTGCAGTGCCCAATCAAGCTGGTGAACCCGGTGACTGAGGACACAGCACAATGCCTTTTGATGATTCTTGGAAGCAGCATTCATTGTATTATTATTATTATTATTAATTATTGTTATTATATGTAAGACACAAAAGTGCACTTCCAGAACTTCTTCAGAGAGTGGGAAGAATGGAAGGACATGTGAGTAAGAATGGGGAGCTTCCTGAGGGACGTAGATTGTCTTTTGCTGAATATATTTATAAAATGTGAGCACTCACCATATATTTTGATCCTACCCTGTATGCACATTCAACACTTTATTCCTGAGGATTCATTGTAGTCCTTTGTTCCTGGTGAATTCAAGTTTTGCATTGTGTGGGAAATTTCTGAAATTTCACAAAACATTTTGGATTCCTAGCTGGTTGTAATGCTTGACACATTGTGCCCACTTGAGAAGTCTAGAGGCTTAACTAAGTAACTCAGCAGTTCTGCGTTGCAAGGCTACACCTGACCATGGGGCTCATGAGCCTTTAGAAATGGCTTGTGGGAAGAGCTTGCAAAGGTTTGAAGATGTTGCCCCAATGATTAGCACTGGAGCACCTTAGGCTGCTCTGTATGGGAGATTATTTTAGTTCCTTTTGTCATTGCCGAGATAAAATACCCAACACCCCAGATTAAAGAAGGAAAGGCTTATTTAGCTCACAGTTGTGGAGGTGTCAGTCCATAATCACCTGGGTCCAAGGCAGGATGACATGGTACAGGGGCAATAATTCAAGGTGACAGAAGACATCAAAAGCAACAACAGGTCTGGGACCTCCGCAAAGTTAGGACTTTCCTTTGCACACCTGAGGCTGCCCGCGGTGGCTCTGCAGCCGTCATCATGCCACAGAATGAATATATTGAATTACATCGTAAACGCTATGGATACCGCTTGGATTACCATGAGAAAAAGAGAAAGAAAGAAAGTAGAGAGGCTCATGAACGTTCAAAGAAGGCAAAAAAAA
>PVKA01050687.1:0-12590 GCA_004027165.1 Ctenomys sociabilis | reverse complement strand
TTTTTTTTTTTTTTTTTTTTTTTTTTTTTTTTTTTTTTTTTTTTTTTTTTTTTTTTTTTGTCTTTTTGAGACAGGGTCTCACTATGCAGTTCAGGCTGGCCTTAAGCTCACTTTGTAGCTCAGGCTGGTCTCGAACTCACAACAATCCTCCTGCCTCAGCCTCCCAAGTGCTGGCATGCACCACCAGGCCTGGCTTTATTTTATTTATTTATTTATTTATTTTAAAAATTTTAATCTTTAATAGTACTGGCAACTACCTAAATAGGTTCTGTGAGGAGGCACCCTATATACAATTTTTTTAGCTCATAATTCCCGAGACAATACAGGTGAGATCAGTGAAACTGGAAATCAGAAAGGTTAGATCACAATAAATAGTCAAGGATTAAAGCCCATGTAATCTGGCTTTGAAGTGAGCCCTTGTACAGCAGGCATACTTGGGAAAAGGAAGATAGTTGAAGAACCTTTCCTGATACCTGTGGACATTCTTTGTTACTGGGCTAAAATTCTTCAAGTCATAATTGCACAAAATTTACAATGTGAAATCTGAATGTACAGTGGCAAACTTTTCATACTGAAATTATTGTCTCAAATTAAAATCTTTTATCCATGGATGACTTTGCGATATGAATTGCTTATTTGGAAAATACAAGTTCCTGCAGTTGTGCAAATCCTCCAAATGATTTCTTCAAAGAAATCATGTTAATATCACCTCTGAAGGTAGGAAGTCTATGAAGTTAGATGAAAGCTGTTTTGCACAAAAACTCAAAATTTGTCATTGGGAACACATACATCAGTTGTCCTGATACCCAAAGTCTGCTGAGCCCAGCTTTCTACTCAGATAACCACAAATGCTGTTCCTTGAGATAACTGTCATACCTTAGTGTGAAACTGCCATTTTCTTTATACAGAATAATCTTTTTAGTGGCTAGTTTGGTTTGCTTGAGACAGGGTCTCTCATGTAATCACACTTGATCTTAGCCAAAAAACAGAGAAGCAATTCATATGTGGTCCAGACTGGCTTTGAATCCCATGTGTAATCCTGGCTGGCCTCTAGCTCAGGATCCTCTTGTCTTGGCCTCCAAGTACTAGGATTACAGGCATGGGCTGCCACCCCAGCTGATAGTAATTATTACTGCATGAAGGAGATTCAGTGATCATTAGTATTTGTCTCTTCATTGTATAGTAGTAAAGTACAATTTGATGATATTGCTTTGATTGATACTAAGGCACTAGCAGTTTTAACTGTTACTGCTTTAGCATCATAATGAGAACTAATAATAAAACATTGCCAACCTACAGGGGGAAAGAAAATTTCAGTGGTGGGGTATATATAGGTAATTTATTTGACTTGTTTATTTTATTAGGGTAGAGAATTACAACAGAACCTTCAGTTTATTTGTTTTTATTTATGGTGCTGGAATTGCAACCTAGGGTGTTCACACTAAGCTATACCTCCAGGCTTTTATTTTTTATTTTATTTATTTATTTTGTTATGAAACAGGATCTTACAAAGGTGCCCTGGCTAGACTAAAATTTTTTGAGTTTCTGGCTCACCCTCAAAGAGTACTGGCGTCGCAAACATAGGCCACCACACCTGGTTTGGTGAATTTTTTATTGACAACTAGAAGCTTTAAAATGTAGGATTATGTAGCTTTTTGTTAGAGAAAGCCACAATTATAATTCCTTTGTCACAGAGCTTTCCCAGGTAACTTACATTTGAAGGACACATACATCTTGATTTCAGAACTTACTACAAAGCTACATTAACAGAACAGTGGGGAACTGGCAGAAGGACAGACTTTTATTTAGTTCAATAGAAATAGAATTGAGAGCCCAGAAATGAACTCATATTTATGGATGTTTGATTAACAAAGGGTATCAAAACACTTGAACACATTAAGTGTATTTTGTTGTTGTTTTTCAATGGTGGTGAAGTGAGAACATGAACTGGCCCTGTTTTTTTGTTGTTGCTGTTTGTTTGTCTTGGTGGAACCGGGGATTGAACTCACCCCTTGCACTTGCCAGGCAAGCTCTTATTCTACTGAGCCATCTCCCTGGTCCCTATCAAGAAACTTGAGAAGATTTCTTTCCTACAAATGCGATAGTGAAGGGTATTCACATGCAAAAGGATGAAATTCCACAAAACTTACTTCAGAATAAATGACAAATGTAAGCACTAAAACTAAACTCTGGTAGGTGTGTCAAGCTGGGTGTGGTGGTTCACATCTATAATCCCAGTACTTCAGAGGCTGAGGCAGCAGGATTGCCATGAATTCAAGGCCAGCCTGGGTTCTGTAGTGAGTTAAAAGGCCTAGCGTGGTGGTGCATGCCTGTAATCCCAGCACTCAGGAGGCTGAGGCAGGAGGATTGTTGTGAGTTCGAGGCCAGCCTGAACTGCACAGTGAGACCCTGTCTCAAAAAAAAAAAAAAAAAAAAAAAAAAAAGTCACATGGACTACATAGCAAGATCCTGTCTGAAAAGAAGAAAAAAATAAATGAAAAAGAAGTACATACATCTTCATGGTCTTGGGTTAATAAACAGTCTCAGATGATATATCAGAAACAGAAGAAAACAGATTGGATTTCTGCAAAATTAGAAAATTTTGTGCTATATAAAATGAAAGACTCAGCCAGGGAGATGGCTCAGGAGAATAAATGCTTCCCTTGCAAGTACAAGGGTCTGAGTTCAATCCCCAGTTCCACCAAAAATAAAATGAAAGGCTCACAGAATGAGAGATAATATTTGCGAATTATATCTGATAAAGGACTTGTACCTAGAACATAGAAATTCTTAAACTCATAGAATGATAATCTGTCTAGAAATCAGACTAAAGATCTGAGTAGGAAATTCTCAAAAAGATATAATGGTGTCATTATCATTAGGGATGAGAGAAATGCAAATCCAAACTATATAGTAGGATACTAATCTATATCCATCTGATACTAGAAGAAGAAATATAGTATGTTGGCTAGCTTGTGGAAAAATTGGATCCTTCATATGTTCCTGTTAGAAACACACAACAATTTAGTCACTGGAAAACAATTTGTGGCTCCTTAAGAAGTTAGACATGAAAAATAAAAAAGTTAGACATGGATCCGGTGTTGTAACTGAAAAGCACAAATGCCTGCCTGGCAGGTTCCAGGTCCTGAGTTCCCAGTACCAAACAAACAAACAAAAAAAAAGGTTAGATATAGAATTAGATATAGCTGAACAGTTCCTCTCCTAGATAGGTACCCAAGAAACATTGTGCACATGAAAACTTGTACTTTTGTCATGTGTTGTGGCACACTTCTGTGGACCTAGCACTCTGGGAGGTTTGAGGCAGGAAGATCACAAGTTTGAGCTCAGTGTGGGCAACTTAGTGACTTGGCAAGATTATATCTCAAATTTTAAGAGGACTGGATGTGCAGCTCATTCAAATGCCCTGGGTTTAATCCCCACTATCAGAGGTGTGGGGGGGTACATAAATATTCATGGAAGCACTGTTCATAATTAGCCAAAAGATAGAAATAACCCAAGTATCCATTCTGTTGATGGGATTGATGTATGTAGCATATGCACTGAGTAAAATACTTGGCTAGAAAAAGAATGCTACAAAACAGATGAACCTTGGAAATATGCTGAGTGGAAGAAACCACACACAAAAGCCACATGTGATGATGATTCCATTTATATGGAATATCCAGAATGGGTAGATCCATGGAGATAGGTAGTGTGGTTGCTTATCTATACTATAGAAAAGAAGCAGAGAAAGATAAAGAGTAATTGCTAATGGCCAGGATTTTGGGGAAGGAGATTAAAGTATTCTAAAGTAATGCTTGTAATTGCATACCAGGGTATTATAAACATTACAGTTTGTGCTTCTAAGTGGGGGGATTTTATTGCTTGTGAATTTTTTTTTAATGTTATTTGGTACAAGGGGCCAGTAAAAAGTATCTATTTAGTACAGGGTCTCACTGCACTGTAGGACTCATAGTGATCCTCCTCTTTTCGGCCTCCCAAGCACTGGGATTAGAGGTACACACCACCACACCCATTCTCAGTCCCTGTCTCAGCATGCCTTGGGGGCAGAGCTGGCATGGCATGCTGGAGATTGAACCCCATTTCCTGGGTCTGCCTAAGCAGGTGTTTTAATCTGCTGAGCTATCTGGCTGGCCCTCTGTGAAACTGTTCAAAAAATAAAGAGTAATTTATGGTGATATTGTCAGACAAGCATGAACCTTAAACTTAGAATTTCTGTTGGAAAATAATTTTTATCTGTCCATCCATCCCATACTGGCAGCTGTAATCCTTTCTTGCTAATGTGCAAAGTAACGAAATTACCTGTTCTTTCCAGAAAGGAGAAGATGAATATGCCAGCATTGATGCAATTGTTGTATCAGTGGGTGTTGATGAAGAAATTGTTTATGCCAAATCAACTGCCTTACAGGTAAGAAATTTATAAAATTTTCAGCTCTTATGGTCTACTGCACTGTAGTACCCACATTAAAACTGTAGTAGCCTAGGACTGGGTGTGCCACTGATTTGCAGAGCACATGCTCAGCATTTAGGAGGCCCAGATGTGATCTACGACACCACCAGAAAGTTCTCGGTCCCACCAGCTATGTTTCAGGTCCTCAATAATGGCTGCCATTCACATAGAGGATTTCCAGCATCACGTGACATTCTGTTGGGTTTAGCACTGGTTTAGAATATAGGAAAAAATAAGTATGTAATATATGTATGTATATATAAAATTACATTTAACAGAAAAGTTTAAATGCAGTTGGTTAACATAATATTTCATTTGTACAGTAGCCAGGAACCCAGGCTTTTCCCATGTCTGTTCTGCTGTCCATGAAATTCACGCTTCAGGTACAGAATTTCTTGGACACCTCCAGCTGTGTATTCCACAAACAAAAACATGGCGAAAAGGAAGAAAATGACTTGCTTAAAGTGTTGCACAAACCAGGTGTGATGGCACACACCTGTAATCGCAGCACTTGGGAGGCTGAAGCGGGAGGGTCACTGAGTTCAAAGCCAGCCTGGGCTACATAATGAGCCTAAGGTCAGCCTGAACTACATGACAGTGAGACCCCATCTGAAAAAAACCAAATCAGTGCTTCAGTGCCTATAAACATAAACTACTCAGGGGCTGAGGGTGGATTGGTTGTCTAACATACATAAGGACCTGGGTATGCCAGCAGTAGAAGCATATAAAAAGAAATACAAGTTGTACACAAGATTTGATGGTTTTTATTATGAATAGTTCAAGCATATTAAAGCAGATAAAGGACCCGGGGAGATAGCTCAATAAAATAAGCATTTACATTGCAAGCACAGGGTCCTGAGTTCAATCCCCAGTACTGCAAAAAAATAAAAAGCAAATAAAGTAACTGATAAAATATGTACCTACTATCCAACTCTCGTGAATTATCAGTCTCTGACCTAGCTTGTTACATTCATATCCACATTGACACCACCTCACCCTTGGCTATTCTGAATTTATCTCTAAATATTTATCTATTAATACATTGATACCTTGATTAATAAGCTTAAATTTGTTTTATGATCTTGGGAGAAATGGCCACGATTGTGTTTATCACCTGACATGAGATTTATGAATGGAGTCAAAAATTTTGTCAAATGCTTATTTTGAGAACCAAATTGTTTTCAGGCAGAACCATTCATGAACTGAGGTATTATTGTATTTCTATATGTGAATAAATTCATTTTTTTAAATGTGTAAATACTGTTGCTACTGTTATTTTCTTCCATAGACATGGCTCTTTGGTTACGAACTAACTGATACAATCATGGTCTTCTGTGATGATAAAATCATCTTTATGGCCAGCAAGAAAAAAGTGGAGTTCTTGAAACAGATTGCCAACACTAAGGGCAATGAGAATGCTAATGGAGCCCCTGCCATAACTCTGCTCATACGAGAAAAGGTCAGAACTGACAAGCAATGTGTCATAAGTGAGAAAGTTTCGAGGTCGCAAATGCGAAAGAATAGTAGCTGATTATGGTTGTAATTACAAGCTCTGTTATATTTTTACTGTTAGAAAAAAATTGCTCTAGGGCTAGGGACATAGCTCAGTGGAATATGTACTTGCCTAGCAAACGCAAGGTCCTAAGTTCAATCCCTGGTAGCACCAGAAAAAAAAAAAAAGTAAAAGTATTCTAAAACCCTGTTAGTTTTGCAGCAGATTAAGTAGGCTGTGTAATTCCAGTGAACATTGATTTATCTGGCTTTTCTCCAGAGTGTTGTTAATGTATTGGCTTCATCTGAGTACTGTATTCAGAGCAGATAACCTTAAATATCTTCAAGAAAATTTGCAAGATGTGGTAGTGCACACCTGTATTCCCAGCACTTCAGAGATGGAGGCAGGAGGTTCACTGTAAGTGAAGGCCAGCCTAGGTGACATAGTGAGTCCAAGATCACCTTGGACTGCATAGTGAGACCCTGTCTCCAAAAAAGAAAGAAAGACATATATGCCAAATAATTGATATTATTTTGAAATGTATTGTTCATATTCTTGTTTTATAATTAAAGTACATATTCAGTATAAAAACATTCCAGTTTTTATCAAGTAATGATCTTTTTGTCATACTGCCCACATAAATATTACAGTCCCTTCTTAAAAAGTAGGTAAGGAAGAGCTTGGGCAGAATTTCTTTCCATGGTGTGTAGAATGTTCCTTCTGATTATTATTAGTTAGAACATAGGTATGTATTTCTAAAACTAACAGACCCTGTTCTTCCCTGTGGCACTGATAGAATGAAAGTAATAAGAACAGTTTTGACAAAATGATTGAAGCTATTAAAGAAAGCAAGAATGGCAAGAAGATTGGAGTGTTCAGCAAAGACAAATTCCCTGGAGAGTTCATGAAGAGCTGGAATGACTGCCTCAACAAAGAGGGCTTTGACAAAGTAAGAATACAATTGGAAAGCAACAGATGAAAGAGTTGAGAAGACAGAAGCATATGGGCCTTCAGAACCGATCTTGTAGAACATTTGTTTTGGAAAAACGGTGTATTTGTTGATATTTTGTTTTCAGTGCCTTTAGCTAAAGAATTTTCATAGTTTTACTTTTCAGTAAGAAAATAGAGTGTTATGAGCCAGCCAAATAGCTCAGCAGATTAAAGCGCCTGCAACTAGGTGCAGGGGCCTGGGGTTTGATCCCTGCCAGCCCCATCCCCAGGGGGCACTGAGATGGAGATTGAGACTGGGTGTGTGGCACGAGCCTGTAATCCTAGCTCTTGGGAGGCTATAAATAGGCAGATCGCTTAGAGTCCAATCTAGGAGTGAGACCCTGAACTCCCTATAGACCCTTCCCTAAAATGCAGCCAAAAAAAAGGGAAAGAAAATGGAGTGTTTAAGAAACAGTCCTGGGCCAGGAAGATGGCTCAGTAGAATAAGCACTTCCCTGGCAAGCACAAGAGCCTGAGTTCAATTCCTCGTTCCGCCAAAAAAAAAAAAAACGAAATAGTCCCACCCCTTCAGTGTTGCAACTTAGAAAAATCTCTTGTATAGCCAGGAATGATGGCACACACCTATCATCCCAGCACTTGGGAGGCTGAGACAGGAGGATCACTGAGTTTGAGGCCAGCCTGGGCTAAACAGTGAGTTCAAGGCCAGCCTGGAAATTAATTGCATAGCAAGAAAAGGAAAAGTCATGTCCAGAATAAACTTTTGTGCTTTTATTTTCCCTGCCTTCCTACTTACCTTCCTTCAACCTTTATAAAAATCTTTAAGAATTAAAATTAGAAAAGAAAATTTACAATTTTAAGTGGTGCAGTATTTTATGCCTTTTCAAATAGTTACCTTGCAAAAAAAAAACTATTTTAAGTATTTAGTCAAGAAAAGACTTATTTGGGCCGGGCGTGGTGGCGCACGCCTGTAATCCCAGCACTTGGGAGGCTGAGGCAGGAGGATTGTTGTGAGTTCGAGACCAGCCTGAGCTACAAAGTGAGCTTAAGGTCAGCCTGAACTGCATAGTGAGACCCTGTCTCAAAAAGACAAAAAAAAAAAAAAAAAAGAAAAGAAAAGACTATTTGGGGATATAGCTAGCAGTACAAGCACCGGCCTGGGAGGCCCAAGTCCTGAGTTCAGTTCATGGTATCAAAACAGACTACGATGGAATTTGTTAAATAACCAAGTGATAACAAATGTAGAAAGATGTGTTTCTTCCATAGTTATATAATTGAATGTGAGAAAATGTGTTCCTGTGATTGTAGATAGATATCAGTGCAGTTGTGGCATATACCATTGCTGTAAAGGAGGACGGGGAGCTCAACCTAATGAAGAAAGCAGCCAGTATCACCTCTGAGGTTTTCAACAAATTCTTCAAGGAAAGAGTCATGGAAATAGTTGATGCAGATGAGGTAACTGGAGAAGGGGGTATCGTTTTAGTGTTTCAGTGAAGTAGTAATAACTGCCTACTTGGCAGGTTTCTTGTGTGTTCAGCTGCTTTTAAGGCTAACGTTTATGAATAGGTTGGTGATAATTGTGCCATTGTCTTTTAGAACAACACTATGTTTTGAGATTACCCATTATTTTACCTAAGGATCATTGGAAGAGCTGTCAGTTCCCCATAGTTTTCCAAATTTCCTTTGTATATATTAGTACATAAATCATAAGTTATATTAGGACATATATTCAAGAAATAATGTCCAAATACCTCACATCCCTATTTCCCATCCTATAGTAAGTGTCATTTTGCTTCTGGTTACTCTTATAGAAAGTTCGACATAGTAAACTGGCTGAGTCTGTGGAAAAGGCCATTGAAGAGAAAAAATATCTAGCTGGGGCAGACCCTTCTACTGTGGAAATGTGTTACCCTCCAATCATTCAGAGTGGTGGCAACTATAATCTCAAATTTAGTGTGGTGAGGTAAGTATGAGAACTGTTTCATAAAGTAACCATAAAAACTTTTGTTTGGTGGTACCAGGGATCAAACTCAAAACCTTGCGCTTGCCAGGCAAGCATGTATTCCACTAAGCTATTTCCCTGGCCAAGAATATTCTAAGTATTATAGCTTTTAGGCTTTTTTTTTTTTTTTTTTTTTTTTTCTCCCTCTTATCTAAGTTGTCTGTCAGCTGTATCTGTTGCTATTATTTTTTTGGTACTGAGATTAAACCTAGGAACTCCCACATGGTAAGACAAATGTTCTACTGCTGAGCACCTCCAGCCCTTTGTTTTGATTAGTTTTTGACAGTGTCTCACTATGTGGTCAAGACTGGCTTTGGACTTACTATGTAACCTAGACTAGATTGGAAACTCACAATCTTCCTGTCCATCCTCCCAAGTACTCAGATTATGTGCATGCACTGCCATGCCTGACTTTCTTTTTTTACACAAAGGGTCATACTAAGTTGCCTGGGCTGGTCTCAAACTTCATATCCTTTTGCTCAGTTGTCAGATAGCTGGGATTACAGGTGTCTATCACCATGCCAGCATTATTTCTTACATTATCATTTGATTGTAAGCATTTTTCTAAATTATTAAAAATGCTGGGAAATGCAAAATATGCTGAAAACAATTAAAATGGTATTAGATTTACTAACAGGAAATACTTCAAATTTTAGGAAGTGCTGTAAAGAATGTGATTTGTTCTAGTGAGCCTAAAGAGACTAATTACAAACCCACAATTGATAAAGGCTTGTGGACAAGTAACTTTATCAGAATGGATAATGACCTGAATGGATATAACTTACATTCTTCCATTTTAGAACACAACAGTATTCATTTTCCTGAATTTCTATCCCAAAAGTTTAATCAGATTTTTACTCCAGTTCCTAATACAGTTATTATTTTTTTTAAAGTTGAAGTCAGTGTTCAGACACAGCTTGGGGTAAAACATTAATTACAGGTCTTCTGTGCCATTGGTACCAAGAACTTGTTAGTTTTGATAATGCATTGCTTTCTTCTTTTCTCTAGTGACAAGAATCATATGCATTTTGGGGCCATCACTTGTGCCATGGGTATTCGCTTCAAATCTTACTGTTCCAATCTTGTTCGCACGTTGATGGTTGACCCCTCTCAGGATGTTCAAGAAAATTACAACTTCTTGCTCCAGCTTCAAGAGGAGTTGCTAAAGCAATTAAGACATGGTGAGGTGCCTTAGAAAAGAAAGTTCAGAAATCATATAACAAAAGTACCATTAGTGTTAATGTAAGTTTATATTTCTGAGACTTTCATACTAAAAATAGAGTAAGAGTCAACTTACCTTGAATTTTACTAGGATTTAAATATTAGATCTACTTTCCTTTCAGATATGAGTGGTCATTGCAGTTTACATTGATGTTTACAGAAGTCTCTGATTTGTTGTTAGAGTTTTGTGTCATATATTCATAGAACATCTTTTTGGGGGCCCAGGGAGATGGCTCAGTGGAATAAACACTTCCCTGGCAAGTGCAAGGGCCTGAGTTCAATTCCCGGTTCCACAAAAATAAATAAATAATCTCTTTTTTTTTTTTTTTCATAAAACATCTGGACTTTGGTATTCAGTTTATAAAGGTCTGACAACTAGGAACTCTGCCAACAGACCATGTCGCAACTAGTCCTATATTAAATGGATATCAAAAATATCAAAAATCTTAGCCTAAGAATAGAATAATAGCAACCTTCCTAAGTAAGAAACTACCTTAAAAGAAACTAAGGAACTTGACTCCACTTTTGCCTTGGACTCCACATTTTCAGCTGGCTCAGTGAAATTTTTGTTTTAAACTATTTCATAAACCCACCCAACACCTGTCATCCAGAACTAACTCCATTCTTCCTTGATATCTTTTGGTTGGTCTCAAGAATTCCTGTTGAAAGTCATAGACGTAGGTAGAGCATAAAGTTCCCTTTGAGGCCTCTATATCTGGTGTCCTCTGACTTGACATGTCATTCTAGCCTAGATCCTGGAAAATTAGGGTTAATGTTCTAATAATAATTCATACATTTAGCACTGACTAAAATGGGCCTACTATAAAGGTCTGATTTTCAAAATACATAACAATTTAGTGTAATGTGATCGCATTTGTCATCCTTAGAAGTGTTTCACTTAAACCACAGTGCTCCTGGATCAGTGAATCTTCAGCTAAGTGATAATGACAGGGCAGACCATATTTAAAGTGTTATCCCTGATGTTTCATTCTTAGTTCATAGTTTGAGAAATGCTGCTTTAGGGGATTTAATAGATATTTTTTAAAAAGACTGGGTATAGTGGTTTATACCTATAATCCTAATACTTGGTTGGCTAAGGCAAGAGGACTGCTCTAAGTTCTGGACCAGCCTGGACTACATAGTAAGACCCTGTCTCAAAAAAAAAAATAATAATAATAACAAAAAACACTTTTTGTTTCAAACGTAGCTTCTGAAGAATATTTTGTAATGTCTCCTTTCTGTCTTGTTCATAGGTGTGAAGATCTGTGATGTGTATAATGCTATTATGGATGTAGTTAAAAAGCAGAAGCCAGAGCTGCTGAACAAAATTACCAAAAATCTTGGGTATGTTTTAGTGTGTATTATCACTCGGTGCTTTTATGATCGGCAAAAATTGATTGATTTTTGCCCATGTGTATGGAGTAGCAAATTTAACTATATGCCAAGCCTATGATTTTATCAGAGAAAATGGGAAGGGGCTGGGAAGATGGCTCAATGAAATAAGCGTTTCCCTAGCAAGCGCGAGGGCCTGAGTTCAATCCCTGTTTCTGCCCCCCCCCAAAAAAATATATATATTTTTTAATAATATATATATTATAATATAATATATATATTATATATATGTATGTATGTATGTATGTATGCATATTCAGAGCAAATGGGAAAAAATTTAGTTCTCCCAGGTATATGAGTAGAAATTTTGTTAACCAGTATAGTGTTATAGCCAGTAACTATTCCAGAGTCAAATTAGCTCATATTTGCAATAGTATATACTATAAGATGTGTTAATATTTTATTTCAAGGTTTTATTTAATCTGATATTTCTTAATTTTTTTGACCCTTGCTGGACCTGGTAGTGCACACCTGTAATGCCAGCACTCAAGAGGCTGAGGCAAGGGGATTCCAAAAGTTTGAGGCCAACCTGGACTGCCTACTAAGTTCAAGGCCATTCTGAACTTCAAATTGGGATCCTGACTCAGAAAACAAAACCAAATTTTTTTGACTCTGGAACATGGAAAAATACTTAGTACGTGTTACAAAACTGAGGACATTTTAAGAGACAAAACTCTACAAGTCCCTTTAGATGAAAGCTAGACTATTGCTCTGTCCTTCTCTAATGATAACATTTAAAAAAAAAAAAAGAGGTTACAAGGCCGGGGAGATGGCTCAGTGGAATAAGCACTTCCCTAGCAAGCTCAAGGGTCTGAGTTCAATCCCCAGTTTCTCAAAAAAAAAAAGAGATTATAAATTAGAATTAAAATAGAAAATTACAAGCCAGACGTGGTGGCGCATGCCTGTAATCCCAGCACTGGGAGGCTGAGGCAGGAGGATTGTTGTGAGTTCAAGACCAGCCTGAAAGACCGGGCGTGGTGGCGCATGCCTGTAATCCCAGCACTCGGGAGGCTGAGGCAGGAGGATTGTTGTGAGTTCGAGACCAGCCTGAGCTACAAAGTGAG
>PVKA01050686.1:0-12591 GCA_004027165.1 Ctenomys sociabilis | reverse complement strand
TCCTCCCTTCCTCCCTCCCTCCCTTCCTTCCTTCCTCCCTTCCTCCCTTCCTTCCCTTTGCCTCCTTCTCTCTCTTTGCCCTTACTCTCCATGACCCTCTGGTGCATCAGTTACCCCAGCCACCCTGAAGGTGGTAAGTGCAGAGCAACAGCAATCACTTAGGGGGATGTTTCTGTACAGATGGCCTCACTGTGTAGCCAGAGTGGCCTTACACTCCCTACCCTCCTGCCTCGGCTTCCCAAGAGCTGGGATTACAGGTCTGTGCCATTAATCCTGGCCTGTCATGATCATTATCACCACGGGGAGGGGACTGACTGGACTCAGCCCTGTGGTTCTGGCTGGGGGTCTCCCATTCAGTATCTTTTAAGTCTCATGGAGCCATCCAGGTTGAACAGAAGGGGACATAAATTCTACTTTTTGATGGAAGTGTGGCACAATCCCTGGCAAGGTGTGTGCATGTGTGTGTGCACTCAGGTGTGTGTATGTGTGTGTTATCATGAGCACCTTTGGGAAACACTACCTGCTCTCTCTGTCTCCAAGATAAGCAGTGATTTGCACCCTCCCTTGGGGTTGAGTTGTCCCACCATCATGGGTTCAAGTCTCAACCCCCAGGACCCGAGGGTGCAGCTCCATCTGGAGATGGGGTATCTAGGTAGGTGGCGAAGCTGCATGGAGTCAGGATGGCGGCTCTCAGTCCAATCTGACTGGCATCTTTCCAAGAAGAAGAGAGGACATAGACATACACAGAGGGGAGACTGCAAGAAGACAGAGTAGGAGACTCCATCTGCAAGCCTAGGAGAGAGGCACAGAAGAAACCAACCCTGCCACCCTTTCGTCACAGACTTCTGACCTCCAGAACGGCAAGAGAACGCATTCCTGGTGGTGGAGCTGCACAGTCAGTGGGGTTTCCTAGTGGCAGCCCTCGTTGCCCAATACACAGTCCTAAAGGTAGTGTATGCATCTGTTCCCTACCCCCAAGATCTTTCTTTAAGGCATTGGCATCTCAGGTGTAGATGTGTGCCCTTGGGGGTCCCTGGTCACAGCTAATTGGGTGCCATTCCACCAAGTGGGGAGATCTACAAGCTGAAGAACTAAGTCATCGCCCCTGCCATGTCAAGCAATATGATATGGATGCAGAAGAAGTGCCATAGACATCCCCTGATTGGAAGGGGGAAGAGAGGATGCAGAACAGGCCCAGGCCCAGGGCATTTCTGAGCCCCACCTGGGCCTACTGTAGAACGGTGCTCATACCAGCTGCCCAAGATGCTTTCTCCCTAGCTTATGTCCCCGCCCTGTGGGCTCTTGGTTCTGTCATCTGAATCGCCCTAGGGTCTCCATAGGTGACCATCAGCTGGGCAGAATGGTGCACATCTGTAACCTCAGCACTGTGGGAAGTTGAGACAGGAGAAGGCCAAGGTTGGGCAACTTCACAACTTAGTAAGGTCCTGCCTCAAAAATAAAACAAAGGGTTGGGGATGCAGCTCACTGCAAACCCCCTGGATTATATGCCCAGTACCACAAATATACATATGTGCGAATTCCCTTGCACATGCGAGAGCACACATGCACACACACACACATACACACACACATCTGATGCTCACAGCTGAATAATTTTTCTCAAGTTTCCTTCCATAGAGATTTCAAAGTGTGAAAAAGCCTTCCTTTCAATCTGGTTCTGTCCACAGTTTTCATTCAAAGCCTTTAAAAGTCATGTGTGTTTCTTATGAATCAGTTTATAAATCTCTCCTGTCAGACAAAGGCTCTACTCCCAAATCTCTTTTTTATCTTTGGCTCCTGGCAAAACTGTCCTTAAAATTCTTAAAAGTTCTCTGTGTAAAAGAAAAGGGGTTCTAGCTTTTGCTCAGAGGGCCTGTTTGAAAAAGTCTAGGAGGAAGCTGGGCGTGGTGGCGCTGGCCTGTAATCCCAGCACTCGGGAGGCTGAGGCAGGAGGATTGTTGTGAGTTCGAGACCAGCCTGAGCTACAAAAGTGAGCTGAAGGCCAGCTTGAACTGCATAGTGAGACCCTGTCTCAAAAAGACAAAAAAAAAAAAAAAAAAAAAAAAGAAAGAAAGTCTAGGAGGTACCACTCACATCTTCCTGAGGTTTTATTAAAGGGTGTTATAGTCACCCTTAGGTTGAGCTATGTTCCTGATAGTTGCCCTGGCTTTGATCTATGCCTAGGAGTCATTTCTTATTTTAAGAATTTGTTGTCATGCAAAAAGTTTTCAAGCCCAGGGAATTCTGGCTCTGTTACATGTCAGAGTTTGCTGTCTGGCTTCATATTGACAGAATCAGGACTTGAATCCAGGACCGTCTGTTCTCCAAGCTTGTACCTTACTGAGAGGCCCTGTGGCCTTTTGGTATGGTAGAGCCCACGGGTCCCCCAGGAAGTGCTGAGAGGAGGGTGGGTGGAAGAGGTGGAAGCTGAAGGCTGTCCGGGCAGGCAGTGTGACAGGACAAAGGTCTAAATGTGGAGGGAGATGCGAGGTGTGTTAGGGGACAGCAAGACAACCAGGTGAGCAGAGCATTTCTATCCCTCTTTCTCTTGTTTTCATTTCCTGGTGGTCATATTTCACGTCCTTTCTCTGTGAAGTCTTTCTTATTAATTAGAAGATACTATC
Organism: Ctenomys sociabilis; assembly: GCA_004027165.1. NCBI lineage: Eukaryota > Metazoa > Chordata > Mammalia > Rodentia > Ctenomyidae > Ctenomys > Ctenomys sociabilis. Next base: position 9,967 of record PVKA01050686.1, on the reverse strand, counting down.
TGTTATCAAAGCAACCCCCAATTTCAATGTTTAAGCACAACAGGAATTTATTTCTCAGTTAGGACATGAAAGTCAGCGAGGTTAGGCCCATGGGGTTTGCTGCACAGAGTTACATGAGGCTCAGTTTCCTTCTACTCAATGACTTCACCATCCTCTAGAATGGAGGCTGGCAACTTATAACCTGTTTCTATCATTTATTGTGACAGGGTCTTTTCTATGTTGTTCCAACTGGCCTTGAACTCATTATGTAGTCCAGGATGGCTTCAAACTTCTGCCTCCCAAGTGCTAGGCTTATCAGGCCTGCCTGCACACTCAGTTTGAATCTGTTTTTATAAATAAAGTTTTATTGAAACACAGCCATGCTAATTCACTTATATTTTGTCAATGGTTGTAAGGATCTGTGGGGTCTCCGTGTGATCTGTTCTACCCCAGGAGAAACAGTGGCAGGAATGAGGAAAAGATACACAAGAAGACAAAAGCTGGGTTAAGTGGTGACTTGTCTGCCTGGTTCATGAGAGAACTGTGAGCAACGACAGGGACTTGCGTTTATACCTTTGCAAAGTCAGTAATATGTGACGTAAGATGGCCTAGTAACTAGTAGCCAACACTGGCCAGTCAGAATGCTTATCTCAGGACTGAGGTAGTTTGACTGCTCTAAGCACAGCAGCCTAGTCCTACCTACACACATTTGATCAATTTTCCAGCTTCCACAGCTCTCTACATATTCCTCTCCTTGTTTTGTTGTGTCAGAGATGGGTGTTCCATTGCAGTTAGAGAAGCTGTACTTGGAGAATTATTCAGAGGAACTTTTCATACTTGATGCCAGTTTAAAGATTTTAGGTACTTGAATTCAGCAAGGTAACCCTATATAGTCCAGTAGTCCATAATAGTAGTGAGTTATCAGTATAGCTGATTCTTGTCAGAAGCTGTTAGTGACTTGAGGCCTTTAGTTTAGCATATTAATATGGCATTCCTTCTCACATCTCATGGTTACACTTTTTTTTTTTTTTTGTGGAACCGGGGATTGAATTCAGGCCCTTGTGCTTGCCACAGAAGTGCTTATTTTACTGAGCCATCTCCCCAGTCCCTCGTGGTTACACTTTTCTGCTGGATGGTTAAGACTAAGTTAAAGCAAGACATGTGTACATACAAATCTAACTTTTGCTATCTGAGAAGGATTTTGTCAGTGTCAGCCATCTGGACGAGTCATGGTCATTGCTTGACCAATTTGTGATTTGCTATCTGTGAAAGCATGAGAGAATTTTTTTCTCTTTAGGTACACTAGAGAGACTCTCCTCCGGCATCCCTGGTCACTTTCCTCTGTGGCCTCATAATCTCCTTGATAAAAAAATTTAGGATGCAACTGAGTTACAGGATGTCACAGCAGAGGATCTTGTGTCCTGAGTCCTCATTGATCTTCAAGGGTTAGGGCTAAAATATTTCAACCCATTTATTTTTCTAATTTTTGGTCTCCAAAATTTAGTTGTTAAACATCCATATGAAAAGCTTAATGACATTACCATGTAATAGAGGCAGTGAGCTTAACATTACTATCTATCTGAATATCAAGCACCTTAGACATAAAGTGGAACTGTTATTTTCTAACAACCATTGATATTCTAATATTCAAATCCCTATAGAATGTTAGAAGATAACAATTACATATTTTTACTCAGAAATTTATAAATCAAAACCATATACAACATTGTAATAAGACAATCCTTGTGACATACTTAAATTTTCATTTTGACATAACATAACCCTTTTAACCAATCATCTCTCATCTAATACATAGGAAATTTTTACCTAATTAGCTGTCCTTATGTGGGATATACATCACAGGTTTTTTGCTAAACACCGAGGTTTGAATCTGAGAGAAAGGCTTATCACAATAAGCAGCCTTTATTTTACATTTTGGAAGATTTGTGTGCTTGGAGTCTTGAATGCACTCAATACACTGTGAGATTAACAATAATGAATTACCATACACATGTGAAAAGCCTTTGTTTCTTCATTTAGTTTTATATCAAAACCATTTTTTAAGAGAAAACCTCATTATAATTTTTTTGAAAAACTTTATCTTTTAACCAAAAACAAATTTATTGAGAGTGGCTCCTAAGAGACTATTGAGATTATTGCGAGCTCCGCAGTAATGAACAAAAAGGTTGGCCAAACCTCTTAGAGGACTCCTCTCTAACAATTTCTTCCCACTCTAAAGAATTTTTGCTTAGTATCTTAAAATTTTTGATAAACCGTAAATTAACCAATTTTGATATCACTTAGACCAGCTGGAAACAGGAAAAACCATGCTTTCAAGTCTATATCTCAAATTGTATTATTATTTTCTAAAAATTTTTTACTTTTTGTGTTTTTTGTTTTGTTTTTTCAGTACCAGGGATCAAACTCAGGACCTTGTGCTTGCCAGGAAGGTGTTTATACCACTGAGCTGTCACCCTGGCCCATTCAAACTATATTATGAACAAATGATCAAGAAAGAAAAGAGGGGTCTAGCCAAATAGCTCAGTGGATTAAAGTGCCTGCAAGCAGGTGCAGGGGCCAGGAGTTTGATCCCCAGGCCTGACATGCTGGCCTGCCCCCAGGGATGCACTGAGATAGCAATTGAGACCTGGTGTGGTGGCACGTGCCTGTGAGCCCAGCTCTGGGGAGGCTGTAAGCAGGGGGATCACTATAAGTCCGATCAAGTAGTGAGATTCGGAACACCCTGTAGACCTGTTCCTTAAATATATAAAAAAAAAAAAAAAAGAAAAGAAAAGAGGGACAACTGTTCACAGAATGACACATAAACATACACAGAACACATGGACATCTTTTCAAAATCAGCGTGCACTCAGATTTATTCTTCACCAAATTGAATTATAGTAACTCTATCATTATTCGTAAAATTTATAATTATAAAGAGACTAGTCAGATCTTCTTATTTGTCAATAAGCAGAGATCTCTTATTAGAAAATTTTGGAAAGAATAAAATCTTTTATCTATAGTTAATATGCATATTTTGTATTTTTGTCTTAATACTGGTAAAATTTGGCTCCAATTATTTTTGTATATTTTACCTTTTATTTAGACCTTCGATTTCCATTTCATCAGTTCCTTCAATAGACCCCAGGTTGGATCTAGCCTCATTGCTGTTAACTTCTTTTCCAGATCTGGCTTCATGGTATAGCCTGACAGTATGCTCTGGTACCCAAGTAGGTCATTTAGCAGTTCATAGAAAGACACAAGCATACTCTCTGCCCCAGGTTAGTAGTGGAATGGTTCCCTTCCATTGTCCAGTATGGAGATCTCTTCAAAGGACTCTTCATAACCTTTTCTTTCCTCTTATTTGATGGAATTCTTTCTGCTGCTGTATTTCTATCTTTTGTAGAATTTAAAATTCTTTAATTAATTAATTAATTAATTAATATCTTTTTTTTTTTTTTAGTACCAGGTTTACAAAGTCTCACTACACAGATAGGACTCATAGTGATCCTCCCGTCTTCAGTCTCCTAAGTGCTGGGATTACAGGGATTACAGGTGTTTGCCACCTCACCCAGTTTCTGTCATCCTCTTGGCGTGCTCTGGGGGTGGGGCTGGCAAGGCACAATGGGGCTCAAATCCCAGTCACTGCCTGCCTAAGCAGGTGCGTTAGTCTGCCCAGCTATCTGGCTGGCTGGCCCCAAATTTTATAATTTTAGTAGTATATGCTGACAGATGAAGTTGGAGGGATTGATTCTCCTCCCTTTTTTTACTTGAATTGTAATTGTACAGTGATAAACCTGTATCCTGTATTTTGGAAGAAGTCATACATTTCCTCGCTTAATTATGACCTTTCTGTGAAAAAAGCAAATTAATTTAACTTATCTGAAGGATAGTGATAGTCAATAACACCAGAGAAATTAGCCCAAAATCTAAATGGAGCCAATTAATATTGCCAAGTAAAGTCTGAAAGTCATGAAGGGTTCCTCTGAACAGTTTGGGGCACAATATATCTTTTCTGGTTAAGGTAACCCAAAGATGAAGAAGTTATCATCACTTGTACCCCTTCAGACCATCACTAGGCCTTTTATTATTAAATGGAATGTCAAAATCAAGCAACTGGCGCCCGGCCCCCACATTGCTTTTAGATTGCACTCCAAACCTCTATACTTGTTTGTAAAATATCAAAGCTTTTTGCGTCAATTTTAATTTAGGACTGCAAAACAAGCAATCAGACTTATTAGGAATTAAAGGAATTTTAAGTAATCTTTTAAAATATTCCCATTATTGCAAATCTTAAGAAATATGATTTTTTTAGAGCAAACTTTTTTTTAAAAAAATAGGTTAATTGTTTGATACAGGGTCTCAATGCACGGCTCCATTCGTGCTGTCCAGGCATGCGGCACTGGGGATCAAAGCCTGGTCCTTGTGACTGCCAGGCAGGTGCTTAGACCACAGAGCTATCTCCCTGCATCCACCCAAAAAGCAAAATGTTTTTATCTTTAGGATGGAAACAGCCTTTTCATTTAATTGCCTTAGGAGGAAAATGTAAAAATGTTTGTTTTAGTGTCAGTTGTAGTGGAGAGAGAGAGAGAGAGAGAGAGAGAGAGAGAGAGAGAGAGAGAGAGAGAGAGAGAGAGAGAGAGAACCATTCTACTTCCTGCTTTTCTGCTAAACTATTCCTTCAGGACCAGTCCTTTGTATCTCTCCAGGTGGGCAGCCCAGCCGCCTTACCTGGAGGTCATCCATACTTGCATTTGAAAACACCCTTTAAAATTTTTTCCTGTCACAGGACTGTCCTGCTACAATGCTGTACATGGTTAGATTTTTAAATATATGTGTAAAAATATGTAAGTGTTTATTTCTACTTTTAAATTAGTTTTTCTTCATATTCTGTAGAGACTTAAAGTTTGACATGTCAATACTTGATGGAAATTGCCTGTTCCATGTTATGCCTAAGATGATTGATACTTAGACAGATGAACTGCCTATGTTGCAGGGTAATAATCAGCTTCTTTTCTGAAGGGTTAACAACACAAGTTTGCAGATCAAAAATTGGAGAAAAGGAAGGGCTGCAAGGTCAGCCAACATTTTGGCCCCAGCCTTTCAAGGTCAGTGAAGACTGAGGACATAGGAGGACAACACATGTTACCTGTACTGTAACATCATGTAACTCAGTTGTATCCCAATTTTTTCTGATCAAGGGGCCACAGAGGAATGTAATTGATGATGTATAGTGTGCCTAAGGAGAGTTACATGGAGAGAAAACATTCTCTCAGGCTTTTACAGAGAGCAAATTGGTCAAGCAATGGCCATGACTCATCCACAAGGCTGACACTGACAAAGGACCTACAAAGTGCAGTACCTTAGGATAAATCCTGAGGGTACGTGACTAACCTTATCAGATACAAAAGTTGCATTTCTTGTTATATAGATCTTGCTTTATCTTGGTCTTAACCATCCAGCAGAAAAGTGTAAAAACAAGGCATATAAAGTAAAGCCATATTAATATGCTGAGCTATGAAAGGCTCAAGTCAGCAACTTCTGCGGGTAGCCCACTCCTATCGTGGACTGCTGGACTGTGTTGGATTGCTTTCCTGAATTCACACACCTATAGTATTTAGATGCCAATGGAATACCCATATCTGACAGGGCTAAACAAAAAAAGGGGATACAAAGGAAGAACCATTTTGTATTTGTATATACAGAATAGTCAGAAGCTACTCTTGCTTAATTCAATGAGTAGAAAGATTTGTACTAATAGTGTTTGGACAGGTTATTATCTGTGCTTCTTGTACTATGGATAACTACTAAGAAGATAAGAATGTACAATGCATTAATTATGGAAACTGTCCTATTAATCAGTTTTGAAACTGTCTCATTGCTATTTGTTTCTTAATAAAATAAAATAAAATTTTCTTCTTCCAAAAAATTGTTTTTCCTTTAATTATTTTTTAGTTTTCAATCCAATACTTCTTTTTAATCATTTTAAATTTTTTATCAAAGAAAGAATGACTAATTGAGCAATGTAGGAGTCTGGCGTGGTTCATACAATGGTTGGGTGGATTTAATTATAATTTTGATTTCCCTGCATGATCAGTATGTATGACCCAAGGCAAAAATCTGGGGACCTTTTAAAATGAGACTATTGTGGTCTAACAAGATTCCCTTTGTTCCCTGAGGCATAGATCCATCCACAAACTCCAGTAGGGATAATTTGGAGCCCCATTTCAGGAGTTAATAGGAACTTGGAGGAGGAACTGAGGGCCAAGCCTCCACTGTGGGTTGTCGCTCTCCAAAGGTGAGAGATGCTTGTGGGGTAGGAGCGGAAAACACCCACATTATTTGACGGGGCTGAGGCTGGCCCCAGTGGAAATTTCCCTTTCTTTCAGCCTGTGGATGAATACCCTGAGTAACAGCTGCTACCAAGACAGCCACCTATATGGACGAGGGGCAATATGTGCACACAGCTGAATCATCTCAGGCAGTGTGGCCCGCTTTCTGTGGGCTCTTAAAGCCTTTTTACACCATTTATTTGCATTTCCAAAGGCCAATTGCTAAGCTATTAATTTGCTGGCTCCTTTGTCACTTACAATCCTCTCACTAGCTTGCAATGAATGTGCAGCAAAATCCTGGAAAGGTTCGTTAGGGCCATGCCTAATGGAAGCCAAATTAAGGGATGCCTCACCCTTAGAAGGAAGTCTCCTCCAGGCCCTGATGGCAGCTATCTTAGTTTGCTCACATATTTGCAACGCAAAGGTCAGTGGATTGTTTGTGCTAGCAAAGGCGCCCTCCCCAATTAGCTTATCTTTTGTAATGGCTGAGTTGTGAACCACATTTTGAGCAGGCTGCACTGCACTATTCAAAGAAATTTCCTTCCCACAATAAATAATCTGGATTTAAACATGCTTTAGCTATTCCTTTCCAGTCTTTTGGGACCACAGTCTGTTGCCCTAGCATGTCTACTAAAGTCAGGGCAAAGGGAGTAATAACAACAGAGTGGTTAGGTTCTTTTAAGGTTCTAAAAGGTACAGCTTCATGAAGTCGTACAATTGGTCTTGGATTATTAGGAATTTGAACTTCAGAGACAGGGCAAATATGTTGAAAACCCTCCAGGGACTCACCTGCCCATCTGGCTTCTTTTAGTGCCAATAGCAAAGGAGATAAAGAAAATGGCTCTACTTCCCTTGAGGTGGTAGTTCTGATCTGTGACTCAGTGAAATTTCTCTGAGCTGTCATGGCCTCTGGGCAGCCTCTGTGTGTGCCCGCTGTCACTCTGGCTCTGACCACTGGATGATTCATCTTTGCCCAAGTTTTAAACCTAGACACTATCCTGAGCCTAACACATTTGCCACACCAGCAACATGCATAGCCAACGTCAAGGCCACAGCATACCATCGTCGTGACCCCCACTCAGCACCAGGCGCAAACTGTAGTTGGTGGCATGCACCAACTTCCATGGCTGGAGATGCAAACCGATGTGAGCCTCCATTCTGAAGTTTTGCACCTCATGTGCTAGTGCAACATGTACCTGTGGTGAATGCCGCTGGCTCTCACCGGTCTGCTTCCCCCCCTTACACACACTCTTTGGAAACGTCCCCGCTCCCCATGCTTATCTCATAACTGGTGTCCCGACCAGGCACCAAATGGAAGGATCCATGAGTCTCAGTGTGATCCATTCTACCCAGGGAGAAACAGAGGCGGGAAGGAAGAAAAGATAGATAAGAAGACAAAAGCTGGGTTAGGTTGTGACTTGTCTGCCTGGTCAGCGAGACAGCCCTGCAAGCACCAATAGGGACATTTATTTATACCTTTGCAAAATTAGTGATCCGTGACACAGGGCTGACTAATGACTAAAAACCAACATTAACCAGTCAGGGTGCTTATCTCAGGACTGAGATAGCTTATTCGCTTGCTTTGGACACTGAGGCTTAGTTGCACCCACACACATCTGACCAATTTTCCAGCTTCCTCAGCTCCCAATGAGTGGTTGCTTCAGCACTACAGAGAAAACATTGATTCGGGACCAGGGGTTCAGCTCAGTGGTCAAGCAAGTACCTGCCTGGCAAGTTTGAGGTCTTGAGTTTGATTCCCAGTTCCCAACCCTCCCACCAAAGTTGATTAGCCATGACGGACTGTATGTTATGGTTTGGGCTTAGATGTCATAGAATCTTTTCAGGAGACTGATCTAAAACATTGTGAGTTTGGCTGGAAAGAAAGCTCTAGTGAAGGTGTGTACTACAAAGATAGAGCAGAGGAGATCTTTGTTGCTTAGCAGGAACTGGAGAATAGGAAGGATGGCCTGAGGGCATTACAAGAGGCAGCAGGATTCCAACCTTTGCAGCTTCAAAATTGCAAAACTGATTGACTTTGCTTTGAGAAGAAAGCTGAAGAGCTTTCAAAACGTGGTGAAGAGTACCACGTTTCAGAATAGTGGCAGCCTAGAGAATTTGTTCCTCAGATTGTTCAGTGATCTCGGCACTCAAGGCCAAGAGAAGGAAACATGGCTCCTGCTCCAGCTGACAGCTGGCCTTGGCATCATCCATGTAGTGCTGGTTTTAGGTGCATGCAGGATGGAAGAGTTGTGGGTTCAGAAAGGCTTCCACACAGAGCTCAGAGGGCCTGGGAGGCCAGGCAGTATGCCCCTGAGTAGGCAGTGCATGCAGTTGGGAGTGTGAAACCAAAGGTGCAGGGGGAACCCAAGAAGTTTGGAGAAGCCAAAAACATGGACCATCTGAGGAAAGCTGCAAGGAGGCAGCAGAGAGAGCCCAAGAGAGAAGCCACGGGAGCTGCAACCACCAGAAGTTCAGTAGGGGTGGAGCCATTCATGCCCTTTGGAGATCTCATCTGGCCACAGATTGCCTTGGATGCTGGGCATGGAACTATCAGTCTTGGCATTTTCTCTGCTGGATTTGAAACTTGCTCCATCTCATTCTTTTGTATCCCTGGTCTGTAACTTGTGCAATGGAAACATCTGTCTTGTGCGGCTGAATGTTGGATGTGTTTCACTTTCTTTTCACAGCTGAGAGTTCATCTAAAGTCTTAAAGGAGACTTTTGACTTGGGCTTTTCAGCAATGCTGACATTGTTAGGACTTTGGCAACTCTTGAAGATGGACTGAGTGCCTTTCTCATAAGGGGATGTGCATGAGTCTTTGAGAGGCTAGAGATGGAATGTTATAGCTTGTGTCTAGTTGTTCTCCTAAAGCCTCAGGTAGTCACATGATTTTCTTTTAGATGGATGAAATCTCGAGTGTGTGACTGATTCGTAGTGCAATTTGAATTGAGTGGGCGATTACTGGGTCAGAAAGAGATTTCTCTTTTGCTCGCTTGTTGCTTTTTCTGTCTTCTGCTGCCATAAACTGCTGCCCTCTGCCACGTGCCATCCTATCTTGGAGCCAACTGATTATGGACTGAAACCTCTATAAACTATGAGCTAAATAAACCTTTCCCCCTTTAACATTGTGTGTTGAGTATTTTGTCTCAGCAGTGAGAAAAGTAACTAAGACACTGTGTGGATCAGAAAACTTAAAATTTCTGGACTTCACAGAAAAAGACTCCTCTTATTCTGTGGCTCTGTAGGTTGATGGAGAGTGTGGAGGCTGTGGGGGAGGAATCTATGGGCCAGACAGGAAATGCTGCTTACTTTCTGCCACATTCCATCGGCCACAGATAGTCACATGACTCCAGCAAACTAAAGGAATCTGGGAAATGTAGTCTTCCTGGTTACTGATGAAGAAAAAGAAGCAGGTGGAGTGGGGGACACATAGCCTCTCTACACTTCTCTTCCTGCACTTTGCTTCTCTGCTTCTAGGTCCTAGTCTCTGCCATGTGTCCTACACCATTGTCTTCAGAAGCATGGAAAGCTCTTCAAGAGCAGAGACTGTGCCTGCCTTGGTGACCCTTCCCTGTCCATTGCCCATACTCAGCACAGTACAGGAAAGAAAGCAAGAAAGCAAGAAAGCAAGGAAGGAAGGAAGGAAGGAAGGAAGG
>PVKA01050685.1:0-12535 GCA_004027165.1 Ctenomys sociabilis | reverse complement strand
TTGTGATCTTAGGTTGTTAACCATCCAGAAGAAAAGCTGATTAGTATCGTGCAGCTTATGCCGTTCACTTTGCCTTATCTGACTCAATTGATTTTACTTGTTGTACATTTCCTTTTGTATTTCTGTTTTTCGTTTGTTATACTAGGGATACTATACGATATTTACATATGTGTGTCTGGTTTATTTCACTTATGAGTATTTAAGCTTTAAAATATTTTATGTATTTGTTTATGTGATACAAGGTCTTACTACACAGCTCAGACAGCTCAGAGCAGTAGTGATCATCCTATCTCAGCCTCCCTGGTGCTGGGATTACAGGTGTGCACCACCATGCCCACTTTTGGTGTCCAGCTCTGTGCACTCAGGGTTCCTGGCCCCCATAATATGTGGTACAGGGAATAGAATCTGGATCCCTCAGCTTGCCAGGCAGGCACTTATACCACTAAGTTAACTCCCTAGGTGAGGCTGGTGTTTTGAGATACATCTTCAAGGGAAAATCTGGATACCCACTGGTACACAATAGTTATCCCCAGAGATAAAAATCTGAAGGAATCATTTGGGTCTATCAGGGAATTCAACATGTTCCTTTCGTGTTGGCTTCAAGCACTAAAAGCATGAAGAGGGAATAATTTCTTTAGCTTAGAAATATTTTAGAGAATGTATAGAGATATATATATAAAGACTTAATAGAGAATATTTCAAATATACATGAATACGCTTGTTGCAATTTTGCATTTCTTTATTTTTATTACTATCTTTTTGTGATAAAGTCAAACAAAATCCAACAATAAATCTCATGGTTGATAAGATGGTTTCAAAACCTAATTGGTTAAAAAGGATATAATTTAGAAGAAAAAAATTCAAGGTAAAAATTAAGCTTTTCTGCAACATGGCTGCCTGTCTGCTTCATGTCTGAGGGACAACAACTATAATCAAGATATGGTTGGCTGCCATTTACGAATGTCCAGTCCTTTTAAAATTTCAATCTTAGTTCGTTCATAATTCACTGACTTTTATATATGCGTGGGTCACTCTGGGAATATCTTTTAGCCTACTTGTAACCTTTCAATTTCATATTTTATTCTGTTGGACTCAGATCCCCAAGCAAAACGTTTTCATATTTTCTTTCTGGTTTCTTTCATTCTAATGAAACTTCTATTCCTAAACCAAATGGGGCAGCCTGCAGGCTACCATTGTAAATAGTTCCTTGCCACCTTCACTCAGTTTTAATGTTGGGTTATTTCTATCTGCTGTAATACAGGTCTGAGTAATAGCATTATTTGGAAGGTCTTACTGGCCATTTGGGGTTTTTCTCTTCGGAAGAGCCAGGTAACTGCATGAATTTCTGTTAGGTTTTTTTTAATAGTAGTTAACATGTGTAGAATCCTAACCTTGACTAACCCTGTGTGCTGGTATCTATGAACTAAGCAACTACACTGAGGAGAGCAATGTTTAATACAAAAACCATTCTTTAAATACCCGTCATCTTAGTCTTCTAAGTATGTACCATTTCCAATCCCAGATTAATTATTATGATACTCTACTCTCTTTAAAATAGATCTTTTTTCAGATAAAAGTAATAAAAGAAAAAGCGAAACAAAAACAAAACATTTAAAATTTCTTGAAAGCATGTAGTAATATTCAATCATATGTCAAATCTTGGATAACTTTATCTGTTAATCTGAGCAACAGATTTGACACTAAGAACAAAAGATTTGACAATAAGAAAGATGATGTGTCAATCATTGTTAACCAGCTATTCTTGTTTTGAAAATCGGTAACATATGTATTGTTGTGTTACCGTGTTTCTGTGTTTACTTTTGTTTTTCCTCTTTAAAATAAAAGAAAATTATAAATTAAAAAAGTTAATAGTGACAATAACTTAAATTGAATTTTCTATTACATTGAATATAAAATATGTTTTATGGTTAGATGGATCTATAAAGCATCATGCAGTTCTTTGGAGGGGGAGGACTCTTCAGAAGTGGCTGAATCTAGTTTGTGATCAATCCATGGTTCAATGTGGGGATTAAGTACAAGAGCACTACTCCAGCCCTAGGACAGGTAGCCTGCATGCACTATAAGGGGAGGAAAGAGGCTTGTTTTTGTTTCCTTTGCTGCTTTTCATATGGACTGAAACCTCTACAAGTTCAGCCAAATACCCCTTTGCTCCTTAACTTTAGGCATTGGGTATTTTGTCTCAGCAACAAGTAAAGTAACTTAGAAAAAAACTTATCACTGGAGCAAAAGATGAAGAATATCTGTTTTCTAATGAAGAACCTATTGGGGTGAGTAGTGGTGGGTCCAGCTGCAGGCGCCATCGCACATGCCGGGTGCTGTCACCCGCCATGGGAATGCAGATATTTAAATGTCAGTTCACTGATTTAGAACCCTATAATAAACTCACATGATCCAAATTTAGAAATATAGTTTACAGAGCCATCCAAATAGCTCAGCGGATTAAAGCACCTGCTTAGGCAGGCACAGGGGCCAGGGATTCGATCCGGGAGCGTGTTGAGATGGCGAATGAGACTGGGTGTGGTGGCGCGCACCTGTAATCCCAGCACTTGGGAGGCTGTAAACAGGCAGATCACTACAAGTCCCATCTGTGCAGTGAGACTCAGGACGCACTGTAGAACCTGTCCTAAAGTACAGAAAAAAGAAGAAAGAAATATAATATAGACAGATACAGATACAAATATAGATATATATACTTTGATATAGATGTATATATAGATGTAGATATAGATATTAAGGTAAAGTTTAAAAACTCAGAAATCTGCTATTTCACTTGAGGACATATCAAAATTTTTCAAATGTTAATTCACCACAGATATGAGTTTTTGTACGGATTTTGTGACCCCAAATATACTTTTATGCGTTTTTCTGAAGATGAATCCTGTTATTTTATATCTCTATAATGCTTGCAAAAAATGATTTGCAGAACCGGGGATTGAACTAAGGCCCTTGCACTTGCCAGGGAAACACTTATTCCACTAAGCCATCTCCCCCACCCCATAAAATATTAAGGTGCACTTTTAATGAGAAATATGTAGGCCCTATAGGTCATAAAGTACTAACTCAAAGATTTAATTTTATAGGAAGCTACTCCTTATTAGTTCTTCTATCATTTTTATAAAACACACATTTATTTTACAGAATGCTATGATATATTTCAAATCCAGAGTTAACATATGAACAATTGTTTTGAAAGATTATTTTATCTGATCCTTCAGTGAATCACTATACAGAATGTCCAAGAAATACAGTGTCTTATTTTTTTCTGACTGATGGAGAATTATAAGCTAAACACCCCCCCCCCTTTATTTTTTTGCAGTACCGGGAATTGAATTCAGGCTTTCCAGGGAAGCACTTATTTCACTGAGCCATCTCCCCTGTACAAAAGATAAACTCTTTTTTTAACTATCCTGTGCCTTCCACTAGCACAAACCCAAATGCATACACCTATGCAACCTACGTACAAAGTCAATGGATCAGATACATTTTCAGAAAGCAAAGAAATGCCTGCTAGCATGTTATCAATGCAAAGTAAAATGTATTAATTTATCACTTCTATTCTAATAGTTAAAAGACTAAGTGCCAAAATAATATGCTCAAACTCTATTATTTCTTAGTAATTGTACTCATGTCTCTTTTCCTTTAGAAATCTTGAAGTGATTATGAAGAGCATTATCAAGAGGAGATTAAAAGAACAATAATAATTATAGTTGAAAATTTACATGATCTACATGACTATTTTTCATGTAAAATTCTCACTTATGACTTTTAATCTGTTCCAATATTGTGTTAATATTACTCTGTATGAACATAAATTTGACATTCTTCTCTACTGTTCATACAAAGAGAGCTGTCTCTATCTTGGCAGAAGGCTGGCAATGTGCTGTTCTAGACCTTTCATGTTTCCTTTTTCATTGTTTTTTAAATGGAATAATGGCTTTGAATTTCTATGTAAGAGAAATTTAAAAATTAAACATGAAATTTAAAAATTAAAAGGTGATTTTATTTATTATTTTTGAGAAGTGCAAAATTAAACACAAAAACATAGATCATTTTCAAAGCAGTGTCAACTAATAAATAAAACACACAAAATCAGGAATCGGAATAATGGCAGCCACACGGCTCCCTTGTCCCCTAAAATTTATCATCTCTGTTTCACTGAAATATTAAACAAGATTACATTTGATAACAAAAGTCTATCAATCATTTAAAATAATATGAAAGTGTCTCATTTATTTATTCAAATCAATGGTTAAGAAAAATATTTGAAAGGGTATCTTTGATAATTCTACAAAACTGCTAAATTAGTTTTAGGAAAAAATTGTTCAAGATAATTCAGAATATCTAAGATGAACAAAATATCGTACTTGCCAACAAGTTATCCACAATTACATAAAAACATGTGATACACAAAGTTTAAATTCCAAAGACTACAACTGTTTAAACAACAAGTTGATTCCAATGTTGTAAATAGAATAACGATACAGATAAAGCTCAGAATCCATCACCAGTGAAAGTCTCATGGAGAAGTTAAGCTTTGGGGTGTGGCGATATAAATCCTACAGAAGGATTTCAGAGAAAAATGTGAGAATTATTCTGTAGGCACAGGTGGCTACTCCGATGAAGATGATAATAATGCAATTAATAGATAAGGAACTGTATAAAGACTATTTTATGTTACCTGCAAGATACCATGTTAGGCTGGAATGTGTTCAAGAATGCTGGAAGAAGATATAAGACTCCTGGACCAGATACAAAATATCATGCCACACGGTGCACAGTACATAGCACACGTCCTTCATCACATTACTGGCTCTGGTTCTCATCTGAACTTTGTGGGGATAATCTAGAGTACTAAATTCCACAGCTGCTCTTACAGAAGTTTCATGTCACAGATAAAGAAGGCGGAGCTTAGGAAACTAAGTCAAGCAGCCTTTGCCTCAGAGGAAGACTGTATTAATATGCATGTATGCATATTGTCCTGTGTAAAATGGGGGAACATGGAGCACATTTAGGAACATTGATTAATCTCCCATTTATTTTTATTGACTCATATTTAATCTAAAGTTAGTATTTTTTAAATACATGTTCTGTAGAACAGGTTCTTAGAACTTATAGTACCATTTTTCTTTCTTCCTTTTTGTATCCATTGATTATGATATTACACCTATTTCCACCAATATAATAAACTGTATCATATCAATCAAATTCAATAATATGAAAGTGTGATTCTTGAGTGTGTTTGTATAGTGTGTGTGTGTGTGTGTGTTTGTGTGTGTGTATGTGTGTGTTTGTGTTTAGGTTGTGAGCATTCAAATTCACAGTGAAAAAGTGATAACAATGAAGGAAAATTTGGCGCCCGCAACATATTCCTGCATATAAAACACATCCAGCTTTCTGTGGGCCGCCTGCGCTTCTGAGGCGAGATGCAGTATTTCAAAAAGTGCTGGTCTGGTTGATCTCACAGAATCCTTGCCCTCCTTCTGAACCTACTCTCAGGATCAATCTAATAGATCAAAGAGAAGGCTGCAGGAAAAGTATATCGTGTCACACAGATCTCACAGAATTCATAACAGTCAATGCCCAAAGGTAGTTAGAAAATTTTAAAGAAGCTGCAAATAAAGGAAACCATCCTCCAGGGGCAAAATAGAATTTTTAATCTCATAAAATAGTCAAAGCCATAATACCTAGGCTTTTCTCATCCTTCTACTCTGCTTTTATTAGTATGTAAACTTTCAACTTATGCTTCTCTGACTGCAATATTCTTGTTGTGGCAGCATGTAGTCTGTATTCATCTCATGAAAGTGATAAGGTGTGGAAAGTAGATAGAAGAAATATGTCATTTTGCAGGTACTCTCAGCTTCTCTCAGAACTGCGAGACAATGTCGTCATTCCCTACAATAGGATCCAGCAGACACTGTTCACCAAATTAAACAGAAAATTTTCAGGTGAGAATATGTGAATGTCTGCCATAAACACATTTCCTAGGTCAAAAATTGGTAGTTTCCTAAGAATGCAAAGAAATACACATGTGGCAACATATTAAGAATGGAAGTGACTCAAATAATTTTGAGAACAAAGACAAAGTGAAAAGCTATGTATGTAAGCATGATGGTTGGGATAATTGTGCTGTGGATTTCTGCTAGTCAAGGAAAAATGAGTTAAGGTTTAATTATTATTGTTTTTTGTCGTTTTCATTTTTTCTTTGTCTCTCTTATTAATTTTTTTAACTTTTGTTTTCTTTCTTCTTCCTTTTTCCAAATGTCATGCCTCTATCTGCCAATTTGAACAGATTTGAAGACAACACAATGCAATACAACAAACACTATTGAATTAATATTATTTTGTTTAGTAAAATTCTGTATCATTCCTAATTTTTAAATTTTCTGTATTCTCTGTGTGTGTGTGTGTATGTGTGTGTGTGTGTGTGTGTATTTTATACAGTGTGCCACTACACAGCTTGGACTCATAGTGACCCCCTCCTGTGTGCAGTGCTGGGATTACAGGCATGCACCACTATACACAGTCTCAGTGGTTAGCTCAGAGCACCTGGGGGTGGGGCAATGCAACATATGGTATTGGGGAGCAAACTCTGGTCCCTGTGGTTGCTTAAACAGGCATCTTAGTCCCTCATATTCTTTGAAAATAAAAGTAAAAAACTGTTATATGCTTTAATATAAAAGAGTAAAGTGGATTTTAAAAAACCCTCCTCAGCTGTATTTACACTCATATTTTCTATTTTCTTGACCCATATTTATGATGAACTCTGCTCATCTTTGATCAATATCTCTACCTTCAAACTAAATTTCATTCTTCTCACTATTTTAATCATCTTACTATGGCTCTTTCCTTTGGTAATGTATTTTTTCTTGTACTGTTTCTAAGAACAAAAGTGTTTTTAAATTTTACTTCATACATGACAAGCAATACATATTGAAAAGACCAGAATGACAGGCATTCCAAGCATGACCCTACTATTACATCTTGCTATCTTCAGTGCAGTTGCTTAGTTCATAGGTATCAGCACATATAATTACTCAGGGTGAAAATCCTACCAATTACTACCATACTGTCTCTCAAATAAATACTGTTTTTTAAAAAAGGATAATAACTGAAAACAAGAAACAAGAAAAAAAAGTCACAGGACTATCCTGCTACAATGTGGTATATGGTTAAATTTCTAAAGTTCTAGTAAAAATATGCAATTTTTATTCCTATTTTTAAAATACTTTTTACTTTTTAAATTTTTTTTCTTCATATTCTGTAGGGACTTAAAGGTTAACATATCAATACTTGATGGAAAATGCCTGTTCCATATTATGCCTTAGATGTTTGATATTCAGACAGATAGTGAGGTTAAGCTCAACTGCCTATGTTGTAGGGTAATAACAATAAACTTCTCTTCTGAAATGGTAATAACCTAAACTTGAAAACCAAAAATTGGAGAAAAATAAGGGCTATGAGGAAAGCCAACATTTTGGCTCTAGCCTTTCAAGGTCAGTGAAGACTCAAGACATAGGAGAACCTGTATTGTAACATCATGGAACTCAGTTGTGCCCCAAATTTTCTGACCAAGGAGATTATGGGGCCAAAGAAGAAAGTGATGATGTAGAGTGTACCTAAGGAGAGTCACATAGAGAGAAAACATTCTCTTAGGCTTTCACAAAAAGCAAATTTGTCAAGCAATGGCCATGACTCATCCACATGGCTGACACTGACAAGGGATCTACATAGTGCAGTACAAGGTTTCAGAATAAATTCTGAGGGGATTTGACTGACCTTATCAGATACAAAAGTTGCATTTTTTGTTATGTAAGTCTTTCTTTATCTTGGTCTTAACCATCCAGCAGAAAACTATAAAAACAAAGAATAAAAAGTAAAGCCTTATTAATGGCTGAGTTGTAAAAGGCTCAAGCCAACGACTTCTCTTTTTTATTTTTTTAAAAATTTATTGAGAAACAAATAGTTCTGAGACAATTACAAAATCGATTACTAGGACAGTTTCAACAATAAATACATTGCTGTCTTAGTGGTTATTCATTGTACACGAAGCAAACATGATATCCTGTCCACAAATACTATCAGAACAAATCTTTCTATTCATTGAATTAAGAGAATGTAGCTGTATATCTGTCCTATCTATTTTTTTATTTTTATTTATTTATCTATTTTTATTTTTGTTTTATTTTGTTCTTTTTTTTTTTTTTTTTTTTTTTTTTTTTTGGAACCGGGGATTGAACTCAGACTGTTGCGCTTACCAGGCAAGTGCTTATTCTACTGAGCTATCTCCCCGGCCCTTATTTTTGTTTTATTGAAGTACAAATATCAATGAGACAGTTTTAAGATACCTTGACAAGATGAATTTGATAAATTAATACATTCCAAACTGTTTTCATAATGTTTTGGTATCATAAAAGGTGTATACATGATATTATACTTACAGACATTATTATAGCGTATGTCTCTTATCAGTAAATTAAGAGACTGTAGTTGTTTGCATATCTTATTTTTTATACCTGAATTACATCAAAGATTCAATAATTAATACTTTTTACCTTGTTATTTTCCTAGTGGTTGTCCATAGTACTAGAAGCCGACCTAATATCCTGTCCAACCACCATTAGTGCAAATCTTGCCTCTCATACAATTATGTAGAAGCACAGCATTATCTATCCCAACTGTACTGTCCACACACACACACCATGATTCTTCCTTTCTATACCCCTTCCTTTGTCTACACCTGTCAGAGATGGGCACTCCATTGTCATTCAACTAACTTAGGTGCTTGAACTTGACAACACAATCCAACACAGTCCAGCATTCCACAACAATAGTGAGTTATCTGAAGAAGTTGTCGACCATAGCCATTTACAGCTCAACTTATTATTATGGCCCCGCGATGTATACTTCATTTTTATACTTTTCTGCTGAATGGTTATACTTCATTTTTATACTTTTCTGCTGGATGGGTAAGACCTAGATAGAGCAAGACCTATATACCAACACATGTACTTTATGTTTCTTATGAGGTCAGTGAAGTTCCCTCAGGGTTTATCTTGTAGTCCTGTACCTTATTCTGTAGATCCCTTGTCTGTGTCATCCATGTGGATGAGTCACAGCCAATGCTTGACCAGTTTGTTAAACCAACAACTTCTGACATTACCATTCATACAGAAAACCTGCTACTATTATGGACTACTGGACTATATTGGAATATTTTGCTGAATTCACGCCCCTATAATATTTAAATAACAGTGGAATGCCCTCTTCTGACAAAACTAAACAAAAAAGGGGATACGAATGAACAACCATTTGTATCTGTATATTCAAAATAGTTAAGATAAAAATACAACTGCATTCTCTAATTCAATGAATAGAAAGATTTGTTCCAATAGTGTTTGTGGACAAGATATCATGCCTGTATCTTGTACAATAAATAACTGGTAAGAGAACATTATTCAATGTTTTAATTATTGAAACTGTCCTACTAAGTGGTTTTCAAACTGTTTCATTTATATTTGTTTCTCAATAAAATTATTTTAAAACTTTACTTCATACAAATATCTCCCTTGAAATCAAATTCTCATCTCATGACTTCTCTTCATGCCTCATGCATGAAAAGGATGAGCTTTCCGCTTCTCCATTCCTCTTGCATGTTTCTTAACACTTCAACCAACTGTTGAGTTTTAAACATCTCCAACGAAAACTGCGTTGTCAGCAATTATACACAAGCTGCAAAACCCAATAGAAAATTTCATCCTTCCTGTTAACATATCAGCATTTGGTATTGATCAGTCTTTCATACTTAACATACATTACTCACTTTAGGACACATCATTCAGAGTTTATTATCCCTTTCACTTCATTGGTCTCTCTCTTTCATTATCTTTGCTGCTTTTCATACTTCTCCTTGACTTTCATATGTCTATAAAGAATGCTCTGTGACTTCATTCTTGTTTTTGTATTTGCTAGTACACTAACTCCACTGATTGTTTTAAAAATTTTCGTCTGTATAGTGACTCACCCAAACATTAAATTTCAGCCCTGACAACTCTCTACCTCACAGAAGCTCATATCCAACAGGGGTCTTGGTATCTTGATTTTATAATAAATATCTCAGACTTAATCAGTTCAAATCTGGCCTGCTGATCTCAAATGTTCTCTGTTTATTGCTTTTCATACCATAGTGGGTTTCACATTCTCCTTCTTTCTTCTTAGGCTGTAGAAATGTGATATGTTTACTTTCTTGTACTTTACATTATACTCTATTATTCAGGATATTCAATTAGCTCCAACTTCAAAATATGTGCAGATCACGATCATATGTTCCAGCTGAAGTACCCTTCCATCATTTATCTCCCAAAGTATGCAAGTGGTCTCATAATCAATTTTTTTTGCATCTCAAAACAATAAAAAGCAAGATTTTTTTTAAAGATGAATTACATACAGGCATTTTCACATCCAAAATGCAGAAATGAATTCTCATTTTTCTCAGTGTCAAGGAAAATGTGGTACATATTTGACAGAGTACTATTTGGACATTTAAGAGAATAAAACCTACTATGTAATCTATCATTTATCATGGTGATGATATCCAACCTTACATCATGTAAATCTGAGATTTAAATAGTTGAAGTGCATGCTGTCATATCCCTAGTACTTAAAGCTTGACAATTTAATAGATATTTTACACTTCAGTAACATTAATTTGGAATCTGAAGCACAGGGATGCTGAGTTTCTCTGTAAGAACTTACACTGTGTGCCATGGGACCTCAAAATATTGCTTAAATTCATCAGAATTGTTTGTTATGCTAGAAAACAAAACTTAGTGTTTCTAAGCTGCATAATGAATTTATCTAGGTTGCCAGTTAGTTACCCTGAACTGTGGTGCTCTCATAGGGAAACAACAGTAACTCTTGCTTGGTGAGGTTGTTACAAAGGTACTGAGTGTCAGAATAGAGTATGATGCACAGCAAGAAGACAAACATGGGCTCTGATAATGATTAGTGTAGTTACTACAAAGACTGGTGGTTATTGCCCTGGAAAGTACAAACCACACAACTTCTGCTATAGTAAAATTTTCCATGGGATGTGATGGTCTCCATGGCATAGGTTTCATTATAAATTCTTCTACTGCTACACATTCCAGTGCTTGGTATCGTGCCAATTTGCTTTACTGTCGTAAATAAATAGGACTGGGGCCGTGGAGATAGCTCAGTAGAATAAATGCTTCCCTGACAAGAGCAAGGGCCTGAATTCAATCACCGAATAAATAAAAAAGAACATTCTGCTATTCAAAAAACTAAAGCACTCATGATGATTATGTAAATCAGAGTGTCTTATATAGTTCAGAATAAGTGAAGTGATAAGGCTAAAGTACATTTGACATGTAGCGATGTGAATGTATTTCTTCAAATTCACATTTAATTGTACTTGCTTTCTGCCTTCATATTAGAGAAAAAGTTCCATTTTCTTTTCAATATTATATGAGGAAATTATCTTTTCCTACTTCAATTTCTAAAACTTTCTATCAGAAAAGGTCATTGAATTTTGTTAAAAGCTTTTTGTATCAACTGATAGAATTATGTGATGATTGACTTTTAGAATGGTTATGTGATGTGTCACATGGATTAATTTGTGAAGTTAATGTGTTAAACCAGCCATGCATGCCAAGGATTAATCTTACTTTATCAAGATGTATAATCATTTTGTAAAATTTTAAATTTTTTTGATGAAGGATCTACAGAGTGGTCAGGGTCTCACTGCTGGATGAGACTCATAGTGAATCGCCTGTTTACAGTTTCCCAAGTGCTGGGATTGTAGGCGCGTGCCACCATGCCCATTCTCAGTGGCTGTCCCATCACGTCCTGGGGACGGGGCCGGCAGAGCAGTCCTGGGGATCGAACCCCCAGCCCCTGCTTGCAGGTGCTTTAATCCACTAGATATTTCTGTATGGTCATTTTTATTGACGTTTTTTGTTGAACTTTTTTTTTTAAATCATATTTTAATAAAGATGTTTGTGTACATGTTCATCAGACATATTAGTCCATAGATTGTGTGTGTGTGTGTGTGTGTGTGTGTGTGTGTGTGTGTGTGTGTATTTTTTGCTTAGGTTTCAAAGTGAAGCTCACTCAAAGGATGTGTGAAAAAATATTCTCTTCGTCTATAATTTTTGGAAGAGTTTAAAAACTGCTGATATAGACTTTAGAAGTTATAGTTTTTTTTGTTCTTTTGGGGTTTTTTTTTGGTGGAACCAGGGATTGAACTCAGGCCCTTGCACTTGCCAGGGAAGTGCTTATTCCACTGAGCCATCACCCCAGGTGTAGACAAAGGAAGGGTTGTAGAAAGAAAAAATCAGGATGTGTGTGTATAGACAGTACAGTTGGGATAGATAACGCTGTGCTTCTACATAATTCTATGAGAGGCAAGATCTGCACTAATGGTGGTTGGACAGGATATTATGTCGGCTTTTAGTGCTATAGTCATCCACTAGGTAAATAATTATTGAATCTTTGA
>PVKA01050684.1:0-12591 GCA_004027165.1 Ctenomys sociabilis | reverse complement strand
AGCCCCTGCAAGCAGGCTCAGGGGCTAGCAGTTCAATCCCCAGGGCACGCTGAGACAACAACTGAGACTAGGTGTGGTGGCACTCACCTGTAATCCCAGCTCTTGGGAGGCTTAAACAGGCGGATCACTAGAAGTCCGATCTAGTAGTGAGACCCTGAACACCCTATAGATCCTTCCCTAAAATTAAAAAAAAAAAAAAGAAAAAATCCACAGGTTCACCACCACTGCCTTAAAGCATAACTCTCATAACAGATTCCAAAGTTATTGAAGTAAATGAAAAAATACCTATTACAGAATTCAATGATTTTTTTAAAGTCAATGAGACCCAAGAAATACAACTGAACAGTTAAATGAAAATCAGGAAGACAACTCAAGATAAAAATGTGTTAGGCAAAGAGAGATTCTGAAAAAGAATTATTCAGAAATCTTGGAAACAAAGAACTCAGTAAGTCAAATAAATTCGGGTGAAAGCCTCAACAACATATTACATAAAGCAGAAGGATCCTGGAGCCTGAAGGTAGGTCTTTTGAAATATCATTCTGGTGGAAATAAAGAAAGAATGAAGAATGCATACAAAGCTTTGCCATATCATTAAAAGATCAAACACCTTCGTCACCTGCATACCAGAAGGAAAAGAAAAGTTAAGGGCACAGAAAACCTATACAATAAAATAACCACAGAAAACGTCCCTAATCTTGCTAAAGACATGCATAACCAGAGACGGGAGGCTTATAGGACCCAAACAGACTTTCAGAAAACATTTTCATCACAATATAGAAATGTCAAGATAAATAGGCAAAAGAAATAAAAGGCATACAAAAGAAAAAGAGGAATTCAAACGATCTGTCTGAAGACAGGAGCCCACACATAAAACTCCCACAGATGCCCCCAAAAGACTATCAAACTGATTAAACAAATTTAGTAAAGTCACAGGATACATAACATACAGAAAGAGTAGTTTTTTTATATACTAGTAATAAATTTCCTTAAAAAAAATAATAATGAAAGCAATCCCATTCACAAAAAATTAAATTTTTTTAAAAACCAGGAATAAACTTAATGAAGAAAGTTACAATACCAATCACAAAAACACTTTAGAAAGGCATGATACTAGAAGATGGGAATATCTTTCCATCTCACAGACTGAAAAGTAGCTCAGTGGACTAAGCACCTGCCTGGCAAGTGCAAGGACCCAAGTTTGACCCCCAGTACCACATGCTCTGCTGGCTCTGCCCTGGGCGTGCCATGCTGGCCACCAAAACCAGGTTTGATAGCGCACACCTGTAATCCCAGCACTGGGGAGGCTGAGACAGGAGGATCACTAAAAGTCCAAGCTACACAGCAAGACCCTGTACCAAATGCATACATAAATAAAAGAGTCAAAAACTTTTTTTTTTAAAAAGAAAGTAACACTGTTCAATTGTCCAAAAGTGATGTTACATGAAATAAATCACACAAACTTAAACATCTATAGTTTCTCTTACATGAGAAATCCAAAGTATAAATAATTTAAAGAGAAAGAGATAATAAAGGGTAAAGAGATACATATTTTACAAATGGGAAAGGGATTTAAAGATAGGCAGAAAGAGGAAAGGGGAATGGAAGGAAAAACAATTAAGATGTGTTATGTACGTGTGTCCAATCCACACAAGAAATGTGATCATTACGTACTACAAGCGGATACTAATAAGAGACAGTCCACGCTGCCCAAAACGATCTACAGCTTCAGTGCAATACAAATACCATTCTTCACAGAACCAGGAAAAGCAATCCTAGAATTCATATGGAACCATGAAAGACCCCACATAGCCAAAGCAGTCTTTACAAAAAAGAGGACAGCTAGGGGCATCACAATACTCGATTTCAAGACATACTAAGGAACCATAATAATGACAACAGTGTGGTATCTGGAATAAAAATAGACATGAGATCAATAGGACAGAATGAAGAGCTGGGAAATAAATCTACACATCTACAGCCAAGTGACTGTCAACAAAGGGGCCAAAAACCTACACTGGAGAAAGGACAGCCTCTTCAACAAACCGTGCTGGAAACACTGGCTATCCATGCTCAGCACATGAAAACTTGGTCCCTAACTCTTGCCTGTACAAGCAAAAAACAAACAAACAAACAAAAAATCAACTAAAACTGGATCAAAGACCTTAACACAAGACCTGACACTCCCACACTACTAGAATAAATCAGAAGGAAAGCAATTGAAGACATGGGCACAAGAATGCCCGCCTCGATGGCACTACAAAAGCAGAAA
Organism: Ctenomys sociabilis; assembly: GCA_004027165.1. NCBI lineage: Eukaryota > Metazoa > Chordata > Mammalia > Rodentia > Ctenomyidae > Ctenomys > Ctenomys sociabilis. The sequence goes on along the minus strand of PVKA01050684.1, from coordinate 10,322 downwards.
ACAAAAGCAAAACCTGAGAGGTGGGACTGCAGCCAATTGACAGGCTTTCCCACGGCAAGGCCAACAGGGAGCAGAGCGCAGGGCAGCCTGCACAGCGGGGGAGCATCTGCCGCCTTCCCCAACCCAAATGCAACGGCCAAAACCAAGTGATCCAATTTAAAAATGGGCAAGCAATTAGAATAGACATTTTTCAAAAGATGAAATACAAATGGCCAAGAAACGTATGAAAGACTGGCCATCAGAAAAAAAAAAATCAAAACTGCAGTGAGATTCCATCTCAGCTAGGGTAGAAAAGCTACTATCAAAAAACCAAAATGTACCAAATGCTGGCAAGGATAGGAAGACAAAGCAACCTTTATCAGCAGGAATGTAAATGAATACAGTTACTGTTACAAAAAAGTAGGAAGGTCTCTCAAAACACTAAAAGCAGATTTTAAAAACCTAAAATTAGAACTAAAGTATGATCCAGCTATCTCCCTCCAGGTATATCTCAAAAGAAATAAAGTCAGCATATAAATGAGTCACCTGTGTACATCCATTTATCACAGTACCATTCACAGTAGTTAGGAGATGGAATCAGCCTAGGTGCCCATGGGCAGATGGATGGATAAAGGAAATGTGGTATGAATACCAAAATGGAGTAATATTCAGCAGTGAAGAATGAAATCCTGTAATTTGCAGCCAAATACATGGAACTAAGGCCATATTATTAAGCAAAATAAGCCACACACAAAAGATACATATTACATGATCTTCTCACACATAGAAACAACAACAACAAAGATCAACTCAAACACCGAAGGATTTCAAGGGAATGGAAAGAGGACAGGGGTGGGTAGAAGAATGGATAGAAAATGGTCAGCCAGATAGCTCAGCAGACTGAAGTGCCTGCTTAGACAGACACAGGGACCAGGGCTCAATGGTGTGCCATGCCAGCCCCACCCCCATGGTGTGCTAAGCCAACAACTGAGACTGGGCCTGGTGGTGTGCACCTATAATCCCAGCACTTGGGAGGCTGAAAACAGGAGGATCTCTATTAGTCCAATCTACATAGTGAGACCCTATAGATCCTATACTAAATACATTTTTAAAAAAAATGATGGATATGATTACTGCATGACGTGTGTATGTGTGGAAATTGCTCAGTAAATTCCATTAATTTGTCCAATAGTATAAATGATAACAAGTAAAATAGATATGAATTAATTAACTATAAATAAAGCCTGATCTCTTCATACTCTTTATATCACATGAGTAGCCCAAGAAGCCCAAGAATTAGGAATACCCAAACCAGGCTGGCTAACAGAGTTGTCCAAGCACATGTTCCTAGGGAGAGCACTGAAATGTGCACTTAGTTTTAAAAGAATCTGCAGAGCTTTCCTGGTTACCCCTGCAGGATTTGCTATTACGAACAAAGGGCTTCGAGAGAGAGTCTGGCATCTGCTCCACTATGCCAGGTGACCACCTGGCTTCCAAGTGCTGCGGGGCAAGGCATGCGTGGTGCACTGATGGCCTGAATTTCTGCACTAAGGGGCAAGGTGCCTTTAAGAGTCAGAGGTGCACCCTGGGCCCACACTGAGCAGAGTGTTGGTACGTATCAGCGCTCTCTTAGAGCAGGCAGGCTGTTTCTAAAAAGAAGGTGACATGAAAACCAAAATATCCCTAAAACCTTAGAGTTGTGTTAGAAATTAAAAGCCAGGGCCTCGTCCTTCCTTCTCGAGCCAGGCACTGTTTTTATCTCTGGCCAGATGGAGAAGGAGAAGGTTCTCATCCATCACATTTCTACCTTATCACGTTTCTCTGTGAGAAAGCTTGTCAAAGCGCTCTGTGGTTACCTTTAAGCATACAAAGGAAATTTCCCCAAATCTTAATGAGGTGTAGGCACTCAGTGACGTGAGGAGAATCTCCAGGACCAGGCCAGGGGTGGTGCTCCAGGCACTCTGTGCTGCCCCTTCGCTCCTGCATGGTGGCAGGGACGGTCACCCGGGGGGTGAGGCAGCCTACCCCACTTTCCTCACACAGCGCCACTTCCATGTTTTCTCTCTGTAAGAGTGCATTTGAACAAAGGCTACACAAGGTTTCCAAGAGCAGCAGCTGGAACAAAGCAACTAACCCATTTGATGTGATGCCAGCTGTGCAGGTGGCCGACGTTCTGAGTAGGGGGCTTGATGCAGGCCTCACCGGGACTCTCGGGAAAAACAGACAAAGTAATTGGAGTTCAGTTAAGCAGGCATCAAGGCCCAGGCAGGTCAGGCAGCACACTCAAGCCCACATGAAGGAGGTGCGGGAACACATCTGCCTCTGCGCCAGCCCCATGCCCCACCCCACGTGCCCACCAGCCTCACAAGGCCTTCCCTCTACCACCTTTCCCCTCTGCAGCCTGGGCAAATAGCATTTTACCCTTCAAAGCCCAACTCACATCCGCCTCTGCTGTGAAGCCTTCCCTCCCACTCTGGTCTCTGAGCACAGTTCACTCCTTGTGCTCCTAAAGTATTGAGTCCACCAGCACTTATCATGCTTTATTTTAATTAGCTTTTTGTCTGCATTTTTATTACATTTCTCTTCCGGATGCTTTCAGAAACTGATTTGATTCAGTCCGGTACTCCCAGTGCCCAGAACAGAGCCTGGCAAGAAACGATAAAATAAGGAGCGAGAAGGGAAAGTCTCCCTCTTTGTGCCCCACAGAGATTACTGCAATTCCATAGGAAAAGTAATGGGGACAGCCTTTTAAAGCCGCTTTAACAGCAGCTTCATGCAAGGGCCACAGAGCTACCCCACAGTCTCTCCCTCTAAGAGCATTTTAACCCCCTTCCTAGAGGGATCGATCAGCTGGAAAGAAACAGACAAGTACTTTCTTCAGAGCAGAGGTTACTGTTGATCAAGGAAGACATGTGCAGCTTCGGTGACTTGGCCATGGCAGGCAGACCGTATTTATTAGTCAGCAGTGTCCAGTGGATCCTAGCAGGCAGCAGCTCGCCACTGCAATTCCGGAGCCAGAGCCTGCTGCACAATTAAAAGCCAGAGCAGAATTAACCTGATTAATCTGACCATACTGAGCACCTACTTCTATGTGCCAGGATCACAGTAGGTATTTTCCCACATATTAAACTGTATTACCCCTTTATTTAGAGCTATAATAGATATAACCAATTCTGTTTGGGAAAGGAGTAAACAAACATTCCTTTTGGGAAGTTAAGTAGCCGTCTTAGAGGTGAAGCCCGTCTAAGTGAAGTGGTGGGGCTAACTCAAGGTTCGCACTGGCTCCTACTATTCCAAAGATCCTAGTAACACTACCACATATCTCCCCTTATTGATCATTTATGATGCTCTGGTATCATTCCAAGTGCTATGCTGTACCCCATAAAATCCTGACAATTAATACCTATTTTTCTGATAAGGAATGGACAACATGGTTCAGAGAGGCAACAGTGCCGGTTCACAGTTCACCATGTGCTGAGCGATGGGGCCAAGACTCAAGTCCAGCATGGCCAGCGTCTCTATATTGAGGCTCTCTTACAGGACAGTAGAATTTGCAAAGACGGAACTCCCCCCAACACAGTACATCTGAACAGCGCATTATTCTATGAGGACACTGACTCAAAATCTCTACAGCTGACTAAAAAGCAAAGCATGAGATTCCAAGCTTGGTGACAACATGACATCTTGGGTCCATGGCCTTACCTGTAACAAACCAGCCTGAGACACTGCCTCTAAAAGCCATCTTCTGATTACAGTTCACCGAGGGCTGTACTAAGCGCTGTCCCAGTCTCATAGGGAGTTAACCATCAAGGAGCAATTGAAAACTACAGGGGCTTGGGCTGAACTAGCCTGAAGCTAAACCCATTCCTATCAAAGCACACAGGACGATCACACTGGGGGATGACTACAACTTTAATTAGATGTCCAGGCTTTAGCCAGCAAGCGCGCCCCACAGGAGCTAAGTGCCCAGGTGCTGAAGCACACTCCTGTCAGCGTAGTGGATGGCAGGTGGTCCCTTAATGGCTGAGATTACGAGACAGTCTGAGAAGCACAGCTCAGCCAAGGTCTAACAGCTACTACACAGAAGGACAAAGGGACAGTGACTCCATCCTCTTCCCCACTCAATCTGACACCACAAAGCACCTAAGGCAGGGATGGTAAATCTAAATAAAGACCTCTCTGTATGTCTCTCTCTCTCTCTCTCTCTCTCTCTCTCTCTCTCCCTTCACCCATCTCTCTTTCATGCACACAGGTGAAAAACACAGACTAAAAGGAGTTAAGTCTCCAAGCCAAACAATACATCAAAGTCAGAGGAGTGAAAATTCAAAGAGCACCCCTATTGCGGACCACACAGGCTCAAACCCTTTAAGCTCCAGTCAGTACATTGAACAAGCACTGTTTGTTTCTTAGAAAGGCCTCTTGAATTTCCTTAAAGGGATATGGGGCCCTCTGGTGGCAAGGAGCACACCTCCCTGTGCTATACAGAGACCTATCTTTGATCCTCACTTTCTGACTTTTCTCAATATAAACAAGATCCCCAAAGTAAAAACAAACGCTTACATTCACCAAGCCTGACAGTGCCTGCACCAGTGAGAGTACTCAATGTGTGCTGAATAAACAAGGAACTGTAATTTGTAACACATGCCAAGTCAAATGACACAAGGTCACTGCAATCACAGGCAATTAAAATTAACACACAGGATGAATTGACCCTTGTGGCCATACTCCTCATGTCTGCACATGATCAGACCTTGTGAATCCATTGCCTCTGATCCAAGCTAGGTTAGCAGCAAAGCCATTGTTTCCCCTAAGAGATGCTGAAGAACCAGTACGATGAGCCTGGCAGGAAAGGTTTTTGGCACAAGCAAAGGATGGTTTGATCATATCCAAAAGAGAACAGGTTGGGTAGCTATTAGAATTCAGGAAATGCCACAGAAACCAGACTGCCTGCTATGAGGCCACCGTACAGACTTTAAATCAAGGTTCATCTGTAAACTGGGCTGCAGTATTTCCAACTGACTTTGAAGCTCTTATTCAAGAAAAGAGAATGGAAACAAGGGATCCAGCTAGATGGAGGCCCAGGGACTGGAAACCTTAATACTTACAAGCTCACCAATGTGGACTGCATTGAGCTGGTCCTGTGCAGAACTGCTCTGACTGAATAGGGCATCAGTGCACACCATACACTGCTTGGTCCTCTGCACAAAACCCACCAGAGGTGCGTCTTCCTCAGACCTCAGTGCCAGCCATGGCTGCCTTTTATCTTAGCATGTTCATCTCACAGATGCAGAGACACTGGAACTGAATGCCCTTTTTCCTCTCGCTGCCGGGAGCCACCAGCTCAAGTCCTTTTCAGTCCTACAGAGGGCATTTTACATAGTCGCTCTGTGGTTCCATTGTACAGGTGACCGCTGTTTTCCTTGAACCTAAGCCTTTCTCATTGCTTTAAACCTAATTTAATCTTACAACTTTTTATAAACCTCACAAATGTTTCTGAAACAAAAAAGGAACAAATTACAATTTTTAAATCTTCAAATATAGGATTTTTCAAGTTGTTTTCCTGAGAACATATTGTTCTGGTCTGCTGAAAAAAAATGTTTAAAAAACCTTCTTTCCTGCCAAGAAACACAGTATCCTTAACTACTGATGGTTTGCTGCAGCCACAACACAATGTCTTAGATAAAGTCCTGCAATTAGTATTCACAGATCTGGATCCACGTATGACACACATACACAACATACACATGCACTTCCTAGGACCCTCACATTACATGGTCAAACATTTACAAATGATCTTGTAAAATGGGAACTAATATTCTCACCCAAACACAGGGCTGTAGGGCACACACAAAGTACAGACAGTCTCTGTGTAAACAGCAAGGTATGATCTCAGACAGCTAAGAACGACATCTGCTGTGTCTGTTTCTCTGAACAGCAGTTTTCATTTTTCTTATCAGTGTTCTATTTATCCTATGTATGGGATGCAGCAAAGTTCCAACAAGCGTGAGAGACCCAAAGCTGATTACCAGTGAGTCATCAGAGGAGAGGCTTCCCCGGACACGAAGTCCAGGCTTAGGAGCCACTCCTGGGCATCCCCACTCCTAAAGAACGGATCCTTCTCTCCTGCTTTCTATCCTGACCTCAGAGTCTGGCTCACATGTTGAAGAAAGGCCTTGGCTTATCTTCACATCTCTGTTCACTGCTCACCACCCCATTGTCCTGACACCCTGCAGACAAGACTAGTCTAAAATGTAAATCCAGGCCGACCAGTCTTTGGCTTACTTCACCCTATACAGAGGCCTAATGGCCTAAAAGTCAAGTTCAAGGTCCCAAATCCTGCACCCCAGACCTTCCAAAAGCCAATTCTCCCCCAGGTTAACTTGCCACATCTATAGCAGCCACTGCCTCTCATTATAGCATTAAACTCCAAACACGCCCAGCACATTGTCTCTTTCAACCCTGTGCCCCCAGCCCCACCTATCTGCTACTCTTGGACTCCGACTTTAGAACCAGTTCCAAAGCCACTGTCCTCAGGAGCCTTCTGTGTCCCTGCACGCGCTTTCCTTTCCCTTGCACTCCCATGGTAGTGTGTTTCTTTCTCTGTTATGGAATCATGCCCAGGCTTTGCAGAGGGCCTGCACAAAGTGTTCAATGTTGCTGAATGTGTGAATGAATCCCTTTTCGTTGCCAGGGCAAGAGAGGCCACTAAAATGAGTGGAGTTTTGTCAGTTTTCTTCAATCCAAAGGCAACAGCGGCAGTAACTGGTGAGTGGGAGGCACTCTGGTTAATTAAAGCGCTGATAAGATATGCAAGGTTCCACCTGTGCATTTATCCCAGAACTATGAAGCAAAAACACCACCCCAGCATGTCTCTGCACTCCCACAATCTGGTGTAAAACACTCACAAAACAGACACAGCCAAATTCTCAGCCTATAACCAGAAGTTGACATACCACTGAGTTGCAATATTCATGTAAAAAGCAGCAAACTGCCCAAGTTATCTTTCAGAAACAAGTATGTGACCTAAAATATAAGGTAGACCTGAAGAGCTACTAGACACTGAGTCACTGGCACGTGCCCCTGGGGTGTGCGTTCAGGCTGCACAGCTGTTGTCGTGGTCTGATCAGGGCCCTGCAGTAACACACTGCTGCTGCTGGGCACCTACTCATGCTCCTCCAGGCACAGGCCCCACAACGAGGCTGCCGATGGCGCTGCGCACGTGCACACACATGCACTCCTGCCAAAGCAGGATGGGTCGTGCTACCTCCCTGTATGGCCATCCAGACAGGAAGGAGGAGCAGCAGAGTGCAAGTCCTCTTTCTTCTTCTGCAACAAACTAGGAAGATGTGATCCCAGCAGGGCTGGCAAGGAGGGGTTCAGCCACTTGGAACGGAAGTTAGAGGGTATAAGAAAAGGCAGACCACAGCAAGGTCTCTCAGAGAGACTACAGCAAGGCATTTCCCTTTTGCCAAAGTTAGTGTAGGCTGAGTTTCTGCCCCTCAAAAGAAAGTCCCTCCCACAGAATACTTTGCCAATCCCTCCCTCTCACTGTCATAGTCCCCCTCCATTCCTTGCCAAGTGCCTTCACCTCCTGATGCAGAAGTGGGTATGTTATGCAGGGATACATCTTTCTATCAACAACAGCCCAAATTCTTTTAGAAGTGCCAGGGTTTACATGACTGCATGAATTATGAAACCAACAAAATGCCTGACAACAGAGGGATGCATAAGCAAAGCACAGCACATCTACCTGATCTGAGGTCAGATAGATTCCCAATGCTTATCAAGAGAAAGTTACAAAGTAAAAGGAACTGCATATCGCATATGTATGCATAATGATATGCTTCATCCCCTGCCATCCAAATTTTACTATACAAACATTTTTATGATGGCAGTGAGAAACAGAAGGATGAATTTTAAACTAAAACCTTTGATGTCCAAGAGTGAATGACATAAGAATGTCCTACAAACACTGCACCTCTATCAAAGGACCCTCTGACCAGGCCTGAGCACCTAGCCCACAAAGGCACACTACTCCACTCTCCTCTGCCCACTCAGCCCCTCCTGGCAGGCTTCCCTGAAGTATGTTATTCCATACAATAGCAATCAGCCTTAGATGTTGGAAGAACATGGCCATCAGAATGAACAACACTATGACAGCGGTGGGGCCCCGCAGCAGATGGGTGGAGTGCCCTGTGTCAGCTCAGGCCGACAGCTGGTTCCCCCAGAGCACTGTTCCTTCTTCGGCTTTCTGCCCAGCATGCCCTGAGTGTGTCTGCTCTGCCATGAAGCCCACCAGCCAGGTATGGAATGCCCCCAAACGAAGTTCTGGCTATCAGGTCCTGGGGTTCAGTGACAAGAAAGCTGACTAGTACAAAGCGCTTTGTATTTTGTCATGTGCAGTACCTCCCTAAGAACAGTGAAATGTGCAGAAATTATGCCTTGAATTTCCATCAGCATATAAAGCAGACACATCTGATATTCAGTGACTTTGGTTTAATATGACGAAGTCTTCTGACAGCCTGCACTAAAACGGTACACCTGAATGCTGCTGATGGCAATCCTCTGGACTAATAATCTAGCAGCATAATTAACCAATATAAAATATTTACCCTATACTACCCAGTAATCTCATCCTGAGAATCTGGCCTAGGGATTTCAAGAGAAAACGTCTTTATGAAGAAAGATGTTCACTGTGGCATTATTTAAGCAGTAAATTCTTTACCTATTTTCCTTTTCATGTTGCTGAGACAAAACACCTAAACACCACATAGTGCTCAGTTAAAGAAACAAAGGTTGAGGGCAGGCCTGACAGCAGAGCACCTGCTTAGCAGAGCACAGAGGCAGGGCTTCAATCCCCAGTGTGCTGTACTGGCTCTGTCCCCAGAGCACACTGAGACAGATTGAGATTGGGTGTGGTGGTGTGCACCTATAATCCCAGCACTTGGGAGACTGAAAACAGGAGAATCACTACAAGTCTAATCTACGTAGACCCTGTAGACCCTGGCCTAAACACAGAAACACAAAAAGGAGGAAAGATTTATTTAGCATATAGTTTGTGGACTTCTCAGTCCATAATGGGCTGGCTCCAGGGCAGGGTGTCAAGCAGACAGGCCTTAAGAGGAGAAACAGTTCGTCATGGGCAGGAAGTAGCAGAGCAAAACAGAAGAAACCCTAACTCCATCTCTCTGCTCCTTTTATATTGTCTCTAGGCTACCATGATTAGGGCAGGGCCAATTCAATCAGGGAAGTGGCTTGGTAACCACACACCCCTAACCCCAGGTCACCCACTCTAGGCCGAGTGACCCCTGAAAAGCCCTGTCTATGGCTGCACAAGGCTCTGGGGACATCTGGACACAGGCTATAACACCAACACAGGAGAAAAACCGTAAATAATCATGTGAAAATTATCAGTGAAAAGACTGCGCCACTTAAAAAGCTACCTATGATAGAGCAGGTGGACACAGAACAGTACTTAGCTTCTAATTAGACAGAGACTGGTGCACCTGGAGCATAAATGAACCCAACAGTTGTTTTGTCAGGGCGATCTACTTGTGCCTGACAGTTTCTTATCTATCTAAATCTCTATTACTAGCCTCTTAACATTTGTTTAAAATGCTATTAAAATGCACAAATATTTCTGCTTTAATTCTCTCTGTCAGGATCAGACACAGTGGTATATGCCTGTAATACCAGCACTCAGGAGGCTGAGGCAGGAGGATCCTTGGGAGTTTAATACTAGCCTGGGCTACAAAGTGAGCTCAAGGTCAGCCCGAACTGCACAGAGGCCCTGTCTCAAAAAGACAAAAAGAAAACAACTCTCTCTTTCAGTGTTTACAGTGTGATGTCAACCTATGGACTCTGGCACCTTTACTGACAGCAGTCCTCCATGGACCAACCATGGTAACAGACCTGCGTCTCTTCTTCCAAGTGCTCTCCTATGAACTGCCTGCCTCAGGATCTAGAGCAGGTAATAACCCATGTGTTAGAGATCACTTAGACTCCATCCAACCTAACTGTACGGAGGCTGTGTACCCAGATGTGACTCTCAGGAGGGATTAAATTAAAACATGCTGAATACTTAAGTTTTAATATAATTGAATTTTAAAAAGCCTACCAAATTTAGAGAGAATTTTTTAAATGCTAATACCCAATGCTGAATAGAGTATGGTCTTAAAAAAAGATTGCAGAGAATAATCTGGTACAATCTTTGTTCTAGAATAATTTAACTATATCTATAAAATAGCTTTAAAGATATATTCACGTTCTTTGGCCCAATTAATTATACTTCTATCAAAAATAATCAGTGGGTAAATATTTATGTAGTAGAATGTTTGCTGCAG
>PVKA01050683.1:0-12592 GCA_004027165.1 Ctenomys sociabilis | reverse complement strand
GGCTAGTGCTTCATCTAGCCAAAGAGGTGGAAGTGGCTCTGGAAATTTTGGTGGTGGTGGTTGTGGAGGTGGTTTTGGTGGCAATGACAGTTTTGGTAGTGGAGGAAACTTCAGTGGTCCAGGAGGCTTTGGTGGCAGCCGTGGTGGGGGTGGATATGGTGGCAGTGGAGATGGTTACAATGGATTTGGTAATGATGGAAGCAATTATGGAGGTGGTAGAGGCTATAATGAATTTGGCAATTACAACAGTCAGTCTTCAAATTTTGGACCCATGAAGGGAGGAAACTTTGGAGGCAGAAGTTCTGTCTTTGGAGGCCAATATTTTACCAAACCACGAAATCAAGGTGGTTATGGTGGCTCCAGCAGCAGCAGTAGCTATGGCAGTGGCAGAAGGCTTTAAACACTTCCGGGAAACAAAGCTTAGCAGGAGAGGAGAGCCAGAGAAGTGACAGGGAAGCTACAGGTTACAACGGATTTGTGAATTCAGCCAAGCACAGTGGTGGCAGGGCCTAGCTGCTACAAAGAAGACATGTTTTAGATAATACTCATGCATATGGGCAAAACACTCGAGGACAGTATTTGTGACTAATTGTATAACAGATTATTTTAGTTTCTGTTCTGTGGAAAGTGTAAAACTTTCCAACAAAGGGTTTTAATGTGGACCTTTTTTTGCATGCATACTGCTTGTAAAGTCTGATCATGATGCTGAATAAATGTGATTTTTTTTTTTTAAATGTGCTGTGTAAAGTTAGTCTACTCTGAAGCCATTTTGGTTAATATCCCCAACAGTGTGAAGTTAGAATTCCTTCAGGGTAATGCCAGGTTCCATTTAAAATTTCTTTACAATTGCTTGGTTGAAGAAGTCATTGTCTTCAGAAACCTTGGTGTAGTTGAACTGACAGCTACTGCTGTGACCTCTGAATTTAACCATTTTAAAGGTCACCCAAGCAAACAGTCAGATCATATAAAAATGATTGTTGGCACATTCTATATATCTAAATTGAATAACGGTACTGGATTCAATGATAGATGGGATTGAACCTGTGTATCATCCATTATCATGTGTAATCAATAAACAATTTAATTCTCTTGAATGGAATGGCAACTGTAAAAAAATAATTTACACACTTTTTAATTTGTTGAGTGCATTAATGATTCCAAAGATTTTTAAGTTTTTCAATAATATTTAAATTTGCATAATCTGTACTTTATTAGTTGGGAATAGATACCATTGCTTGTTCCCTTTGACTTTGATAGTAGTAGTTGCCACCTATAGAATTTGTCAAATTCCAAAAGTTGAATTTCAATCTCTTTATTGTTTTAAATTCAATGATAGTGCAATTAGAAAGCACAGCATATAGCTAATGTGATAGCATCTATATTATGGAAGCTCACAGCAAGTACTCCAGTCTTCTGCTGTAGACTTTCAGTGTAGACATATAATGTGACTCTTAAGCCTTCCATAGTGGACCCATCAGTGAGACCCTCCTGATACAGACTCACATGAGATGTTGCAGTGAGCTCCAGACATCTCACTGGATCTTTTGGTTTTCAGTGTGAAGTCTGCTCTAAACTCTTCCATATTTGACTCTGTGGGTGGTCATTGTAAGCCAGTCTTGTAAATTCTTATATATTAGTGTATCTTATATCTGTTCCTCTAGTGCCACTGACTGATTCAGCTACCTAGCCTTTTGCTCTTATATTTCCCCATGGCACCTTGCATCAAGTAAGTTTTGCTTTGGATTCGTGCTACTTGGGTATCTGTTTTCTCAAAGTAACTTTTTTTTACAGTCTGGATTAATTTTTGTTCAACTTTTGTCCTAAAACCTATCCTAGTATGTGGCCCAAAGAGGAACTTATACATACTTGTGGGAATGAGGTGTAAAGATTTATTGATCTCTGTTCAGAAATGTCTTTCCAAGCCTTTTTGGGCTTCCATCATTCTGTGGGTAGCAAAAAACGAGCACTTCTGAAGAGAACTCTGCTTGCTTTATTGTTTAGTTTTGTTTGGAAGAAGGTAGGTAGAAAGAGCATTCCAGCAAAGCAAAGCTCCCGTGTTTTTTGGGGGGAAAAGAAAATTAATACTAGAGATCATAGATATGTAATGCTCACAACAAAAAGTATAAGTGCCTGTATTAGGCACTTCATCTAAGCATCAGTGAGAGGTGACTAGAACATACTTGCCTGAAACAAGGGAGGCATGGGCTGGTGAAAATGGCAATGAGTCCATGTTGAATCCAACTGAGAACGTTTAACTCTGAAACAACCAAGGGAGTGACAGGAGCCTTTTTCTCTGACAGCCAACATTCTACTTAGTATATTGAGCAGTAGTCAACTTTTTCTGAGTTTACAATATATTTCCTAATCCACATTTTAAACATTTTTATCCGAATTATGATTATATTAGGAATTCATGCTACCTGAAACTGTATTTTAGGAAATACCTTTTTCAAAAAAATGTAAGGCCTCATTTCCATTTATTCTGCCCTTTCCATTGCTCACAAGCTACCTTCTTCCTCTTTTGTATCCTTTACTCTTTGTTTTTTAAGGGAAATTTCATTTGTATATTTTTGAATCACTTCCAGGTGATTACCAAAGTATTATGTTGCGAGAATGTCTTGACATCTAAACCTAATACTAAGTCACAGTGGACTGAAATTGATATCTTGGTACTTTGAAAGGGGTTTTATTCATTAGAGCCCCTTGTGGAAGAATACACAGTCTCACTTTCATTTCTGTTGTGGTGCAAATGAGAAGCCTAAATCAGACATCCTGGACTGAATTCTTGACTGAGGTTATCTCTGTTGACCCTCAGAACCAGAGATGCTGACATTATATTCTTTGCTTTGTCCAATTAGCCTTGTGCCACACTTGTAATTCTTTCTACAAAGTGGTCATTTCCCCTCGATTTTCTTCCTAAAATCTTTTGTGTTCCTTGGTCATTGCTGCTACCTGGTCAATGATTTATGAATGACAGATGCACCTCTATTCTGGTTGCTGAAATAACTAGTGTTACATGGATTTTTCTTGCTGTGCTAAATAATGATCAAAAACAGATTTTCCTAAGAGTAATGATACTTCCATAGGCATGACAAAGGATTATAATGAGAATAGCTGTTCCATAATAAATAATGAATATATTTAAGAGGGTTGAGGCAATAGTAAGTTTTTAGAAGTAAAAGGGAGAAATTCATTTAACTATATAAATAGTCACAAAGTTCACTGGTCTTAGGAACCAAGACAAGAGCCTAGAACAAAGAATCAGTGAAAGTGCCAGTTGCTGCTATCAGTTCTGTGAAGAACACATTGTCTAAATGTTTATAATCTTACAAAAGTGCAAATCTAGGGATTTAAATTTTATAATATCCATGGTTATTGGAAACACCAGCTACATATTATGTCTAAGGCATTTGATATTCAGACAGATAGTGATGTTAAGCTCAACTGCCTATGTTACAGGGAAATAATATCATTAAGCTTCTCTTCTGGATGTTTAACAAGTAAAGTTTGCAGACCAAAAATCAGAGAAATAGAGGGGCTACAAGGATAGCTAATATTTTGGCCCTAGCTCTTCAAAGTCAGTGAGGATTCAGGACATAAGAGAACCTGTAATGTGACATCCTGTAACTCAGTGGTGTCCCAAATTTCCTGATCAAGGAGATTATGGGGCCACAGAGGAAAGTGATCTACGATGCAAAGTGTGCCTAAGGAGAGTCACCTAGAAAGAAAAAACTCTCTCGGGCTTTCACAGAGAGGAAATTGGTCAAGCAATAACTATGACTCATGCATATTGCTAACACTGACAAAAGATCTACATGGTGCTGTACATGGTTTCAAGGTAAATCCTGAAGGGATTTGACTGGCCTTGTCAGATACAAAAGTTGTACTTTGTTATATAGGTCTTATTTTAACTTGGTCTTAACCATCCACCAGAAATGTATAACCACAAGGTATAAAAAGTAATGGCCATATTAATATGCTGGATTGTAAAAGTCTCAAGTCAACAACTTCTGAGAATTGATAGTTCTGCTGATAACCCACTACTATTATTGGACTACTAGACTATATTGGGTTACTTTGCTAAATTCAAGTACCTGTAATCTTTAGACAGACTTCAAGTATGAAAAGGACCTTTAAAGACTTCTCCAAATACAGCTTCTCTAATTGCAGTGGTACACCCAACTCTGACAAAACAAAATAAAAAGGAGGATATGTTGGGAGCCACGAAGCTAGGTAATTGATCAAATATGTGTAGGTGGGACTTGGCCCAGTGCGTAAAGCAAACAAGCTACCTTACTTCTGAGATGAACATCTTGTCTAGTTAAGGTTAGCTCTCAATTGCTAGGCAACCTAGTTTCATGTGTTACTAACTTCACAAAAGTATAAAAGACCATTTTGTTGTGAAGAAAAAAGAGAAAAAAAAAGAATATATGTATACTCAAGAGAATTAGGAGAGATATACAGCTACTTTCTCTTAGTTCATTGAGAATAAAAGCTTGTATTAATATTATTTAGGCAAGGTATCGTGTCTGCATCTTGGCCTCTGAATAAATACTATGAAGACAACAATATGCAATATATTAATTATTGAAACCATTCTACTAGTCTGTTTTGAAACTTTTCATTGCTATTTTATCTTTTTTTCTCATCAAAATGAATAAAAAAGAGAAAATTCTCATTATTCTTAGAGTAGGTTAATAGTTGATGACAGTTGAATATTGAACCAGTGTAGTCAGAACTAAATAACATACACCACTATAATCACATAAAGTATAATGAATACAGAAGCTTTAAGATTAAAATTGGTCATAGCTACTGTGGTTACAGTAACAAAGATGGAGGAATAAATTTGGGATATGTAACTATAATATTTTATGCCACTGGAGTGTTACAAAATATATTTCTGTTTTCCCTTGATAAATGCTAATGGGTAAGCAAGAAGGGTTTAACCCAAAAAGATTTCAAACTGTACTTGAGGTTTGGCTGAATGCATTGTGGCAAGAACTAGGATGTTTCATTTTATTTTTAATTGGATTGGCTAACATGACACATTTAGTTCTATAATTAATTTCTGTCCTAGTACCTGATAATACAAAGATTATAAGCTATGTTGATTCTTAAAAAATAGAAGTCCTGTGGACATTCCATACACTACATTCATTTAAAATTTGCAATCAATGTGTTTCCATATATTTATGACTATGAAAATAACATACTTTAAAAATACTTATTACCAATTAAAACTAAACATACTTGGTAGTTCTTCTTAATAGGATTGTTAATCTAATGTATATATAAATAAACTCTTGTGGCTACTTCAAAAGAAAAAACAAAAGAAAGTGCAAAGCTAAACTTTATTACACAAGTCTGCAATGATGGGAGTTATGTGCAGCTGAGGATGTATGAAAAGATGAATCCTATTCTGGGCCTTTAGTTTTTAAGCAAGTCCTGATCTCAGGCAGGCAGGCAGGGTCCTTCCTCTTCCCAATTTCCTAACTTTGCTTTTGTCAGTCTGACCAGAAGAATTACATCTTGGTATCACGAACTTTCACATTCTGTTTCATTGGTGTAAATGTTCAAAAGACTTGGCACTGTGGAAAGACGCAAGTCTGTTGAGAAACCTCTTTTATTTATGTCTAATCATCAAGAAAACGTTCACTCACCTCCAGACCTTAGCAGATCACCAACGTCCAAAAAAATTAGGATAAATTTTGCCCTCAAGCTGCCAGGAAATGAACCCCATCCAGTAAGTAGCCAGGAGCTGCTCAACACAGCCCTTGCTGTTAGCCTTCCTCTGTTCTGAGACCTGCCACGAAGACTTCATGTGGGGACTACACAGAGAGAACGTATGCAACTCCAGACACCTTGTCCTTTTACCCTTGGCAACCAAAGCAAAATGCAAGGGATATTACCTTGCAAAGGATCAGTTTTGTCACATGAAAGACTTACTGTGGAAGAGATGTAGCCCTCTTGACTAGCTGTCCAAATGAGAGGAAATAGCAAGTTCCACCCTAAGAACTTTATCTAAAGTAAGTTTCCAGCCCTTTCTGCATTTTGAATTAAATTCCTCAGGGCTTTGGAGGCTTAATTTGGAGTTGATTTATTTTTCCAAATAATTTATGTTTTAGTTTTACAAACAACCTTATCTCTTTTATTATTTTGTCTCATTTTATCCATATTTCATCCACTTGAAAACATTTTAACTCTAGCATATTGATACTTTGCTAGTAGAAACATAATTTGGGCAGAAACATTACTACCTCTGTGAACTGATCTGTGATTCCTAAGTTTCTTAGGGATATTGGTGTTTGGTCTATAGCTTATGTGTTGCTTTGACATGAAAACACCACCTTCTCCCCCTCCTCGAAGTGTGTGAGAGCACGTGCCAAGGTTTTTTTCTACTGAAGCAAACTTATCTCTTTATCATATTGTTCTTCCATTTCTGTGGGGGAGAAGATCATCAGACTATAATTCAGTCCCACTGACACTTTACCTAGCTCCTTGATTTGAATCACTTACTCCACCCCTCCTGGCTTCAATATTGCTGCATATCAAATTGGCCTGAGGACATCTTGTCCTCATATGGTAGTGGAAAATGATGAAATAATATGTGTGAGTGTCCCTGAAAAGTCCAACATCCCAGGGAAATATCTGCAAGCTATATTCACATTTATTTAGTTACATTTAAACACATACGGCATCCTACAGTTTATCATTTCATGATACATCAAAATTTATTTCCAAATGGCTCTGGCTGTGGAGAACAGAAATAAAATCTGTCCAAACTAACAACTCATTTGGAAGTTTCAGGTACATGTATAATTTCCATGTTTTAAACTGCAATGGTTCAAATTATACTGGTTATGAGTGTTCAGTGAAGCACTAGTAAAAAGCACAAATCATAGACAATCTAATAATTAAATGCCAGTCAACTGAAAAAGACTGAATCTACTCACCAGATATAATAGTTAGGGATGTGTTTTCTTTCCATGCAATGTTTATTAGGTCAGGTAACAGATCTGCACATGAATTTATAGAATACAAAACTAGTGACTGCTTTTCTTCACCTCATTTTAAGAACTAACAATGAAAACTTGCTTAAGTTTAAAATTCTGCTCCAAGATTTAGTTACTTCCCTAGCTGCTTATTGGTTTACTGCTGCAAAGAAAGTCTCCTTCAGGAAGATGAAGCCATCAAACTGATGACATCGTGAGAAGGCTGGGGAAGGGGAAGCATTGGTGGAGCTCTGCGATCTCATGGCCCTCCAGAGTCATCCTTCCTGTCCCTTTCGCTTGACTTTCTCAACATCTATTGCTCTTTGATTCTAGGGAGAAGCCTCCAGTGGAGGATCTTCACTGAAAAACTATATGGAGGAAGTGAGTTTCAAGGTGGCCCTGTAAGCATAGCCTGAAATCACTGCATGTGTAAGATGGAGCACTCAGTCTGGGCTCTCTCCACTTACCTGTGGGGTTCCCAATCCATATTTATTCCCTGGTCATATCCGCAACAGTTGTATGTCATCAATGAAATTTTTGTTTCTCATTGATAGAAACACTGTATCAATTCAGCCTTCCTGAAAAACAAGATAAAACTTTATAAACTTGGTGCTGCTATCACATATTTCGATTCACAAGAATTTGTTGATAGCCTAATAGAAAAAGAAGCACATGTTTTTTATTGGGCATGAGCAAAGGTAGGTCAGACAATCATTATTATTATTTAAAGGACAGTCTAATACCATGTGGGCATTCGTGCATGTGATTAATGCTAATCAAAATGCTATATGGTAAGTCACTATGCAGAATGCTGTCCTAAAGATTTAAATACATGATATTGTTCTTTTGCAAAATCCTTTAGACTCTTGGGCTATTTTTGAAGTTATTAAAATGTACTTTACTCATCTAACTGTGCAAAGTATTTTAGAACTTTCAGGAAAACCAGTGGGACAGAGGCCCTAGGACTGAACTAAAGCCAAACCACTAAGTGAGCTCTGTGAAGCTCCTGCAGGTGAAAGGGATAGGAAGCGACCTGGTGGTAATGTCATAGCAGCACCAAATATTTAGTTTGCATGTTCCCTCTTGGCAGCATAGTATGTTTCTCTAGTTAGTCCTGCACACAAAAATTCATCCACAAGACATACTGTGCCTCCTGAATGAGCTAAATATATTTACTCAGAACTGTGTACCAATGCTTTAACTTGCTTGAAAGTATCATTTAGAGAGGAAATATTAGAGTTCATTGAAGCCTCTTGATGTTTTTATACTTATTTAGAGAAAGGTGGCTAAAGCTTTGCTGAAGCACATAGAGACGGGGTAACAAAAAGATAGAAAAGAACTAGAAAGGGTTCATTTTTAAAAAGCCAAAATGCTTGTATCTGGAGAAAAAAAAACATTTTTATGAGATGGAAACATCAACACTAAATTTCAATTCGATGAATGCAATTAATGCTGCCAAAAGTAGAAAGACATTTTTTTTTTCATTAGGCCATAACCAATGCCACATTTTTATGAAAACAACTGGAGGATAAATGAAATCTGATTTGAAAACACAGAATACTTGTAATAATCAATCTGAAAATGGTACTATAACTCAAAATCTTTACGACAGGAAATATAAGAACACGTGTATATTTAAAATTTTTTTCACAACTGAAAATCTTCTTTATATTTACAAAAATAAAATGAAATGCTAAAAACAGCAGGATTCTTCCTTTGTTTTCTTTTTCTTTGAAAACTAATGCCAATAGCCTGAATAGAAATTTTCAAATTTTTCTTTCAACAAAATTACATTATTGAATTATGGTTATCCCTGAAACATTAATAAAGTATTTTGTAAATTTCAAAATTATGTTAATATAAAGCAACTTTACCAATTGTTTCTTGAAATCACTTCTGCATCTACATAAAGTATATTGCTATTCTGAAGTATATTCTTTTATCAGTATCAGTAGTAACCTTAGACAGTACCTGGACATACCATAAAAAAAATGGCATCTAATATTTCCTAACCTACCTTATAGAAAGATTTAAGAAATCCATTAATGGTTTTTCACTTGTCAGTAAGTAAACAAAAATGAGCAATTTAGATAAGAAAGCTGTACACGGGTCTTACAACCAAAACCAGGAGGAGGTTCCATAGAAGGTAGCACTCTGTTTTGTGTGAAGATGAAGAGAACATCATAAATGAAAAAGAAAGCAGTAAAAAGGCTAAATAGTTTACAAGCTAGAAGCTAGATTCATATATTTCATCAAATATATGTTATCTTGCAATCTTCACTCCTGAAGTAAATATTTGGCAACCACAGTAATTAGCAGTTAAAAACTCATCAAAAATGGACTACTTGTCCAAAGGAGCAGTACCTATATTACACAGATTGAACTTGATGGCTCATCTTCACAGCCATTTCCAAAATTTCATTCTTAGTATCCTTTTGTAAATTAAGAGAATCTCATTTGTGTTCCATAGTGTGAGGACCAGAAAGGACAAAAGAAAAACAAGAAGTAAGCCCTCATGCCTAAATTTAGGACATTGTATTGCATAACAATCAAAAACAGTCCAAATAAATTAAGGAGTTTAACTTATTTGATAGGCACATAAGCATGTCAAAAGCATAATGAAATCCGATTACGTGGTGCATAATGTGGACAAGCATGGGATCTAACATTATGCAGACATTTACCAATAAAGCTCCCTGAAGGACTATTACACACAAACATGGGTAAGGTAAGCACACTCTAATTCTGTGCAACCTTTTGGAAATTGAAAGTCTAAAACAAAATACATTTTTCAGGTAGGCACCAAGTTATTCTAGAATTGTTTCTCATTGGTTGCTCTGACATGTGCTTCATCAGATGCTATACATCAATAATTCATATGATTTGCCAGGAAAAAAAATCCCTCCAAAACAGAAAAAAAAAACATTCCATATGCTGTACAATTGAATATATCACTTCATTGGAAGTGCTATCAGTTATAGTCTCTGTAACTAGCTGAAAGCATATATTTAAGAAGTTTTTTTATAAATTGCTTGTGATGTTCATTATGTTTAATTCATATGCCAAACTGTCTTCTAATGAAGACAGCATTGTGCTTTATGCAAAAATGGAAACCTCAAAATAGTCACCATAAAGGTTTAAGACTCATAGGACAATAAATTAGGATGGTCCACAGATATTGAGATGAATTGCACAATGTTGGAATTGTAAAGGTTTAGAGTGGCCCAGACTAGAAGACAAGGCCAAACCACTATTAGAACAATAAAATATGATATAGTCCGAAGTATATCCTTAGAATTTTATATTAATCCTCAGTCTCCTTAATGAAGATTGGTCTTCATTTCAGTCTAGCCAGCAGAAATTGACTATGCAATTTTCCATTGTGTTTATTGTACAGAATATACACATTCTAGAAGGTTCTTGTACTACTACACTGTTGTACTTTTTCTCCCAGCAATTTGAGGGCATGCAAAATCCTCAAAGTTATCAATTAGAACAGGCCAGGCTCTTTCTTCATCAATATTAGATGTTTCACCTGCAATCATACTGAAGTCTATAAGAAGATTCCAAATATATTTTGGTATTGATTGTTTATGATGTTCTAACAAAATTTATGCTATAATTTAAGAATTTAAATTTCTCATTAAATGCTAAGTTCCAGTAGGCAGTGGCCATTTCTAGATCTAATCAATTTTGTCCTGAATTCTTTGCAAAATTAAAGCTGGTAGCAATCCTTAAGTTGGGAAGACAATATTTTCAAGGTAGCCATCAGGAGAATTTCCCTTCAGCATTTTGTGGTTGCCTAAGCTCTTCGCTCAGCATTCTCCTCTTTTTGATGGAGTTGAGTTGATGAGCCTCCTAGAATGTGTCCGAGTGCTTTTTGTCTAGTTCTAACAGGGGAGCAAGAGGAGTACTGAGGCACTTGTCCTTCCCTTACTCCTTAGAAAATGGGCAGTATACTGATTGTAGAAACATCAGAATGAATCTTAATGTGATTCTGAAGTTCCTATCTTAGTAGTTCACTGTTTCCTCTGTAGTCACTAATGTTTAATGCATATGTTCACATTGTACATCAATGTAAGTGTTGAATACAGCAATAAGGTCAAGAATTCTGCCTTCTCATTGGAAGTGCTTCAAGGCCTTGCTCCTCAAAGTATGGTCATCTGGATACAACATCAATATCATCTCACAATTCATAAGAAATATAAAACCTTAGAATTTATTGTCTGAAAGACTTTTTTGTATCCTAGCACAATCTCTTTGACTTATAAACATAACTAAATGCAGAGAAGTAGTTCTTTAAAACATTCTTTCAAATAGTATTTCTAGACACTATCTGCATATATCCTGGTACATTCAATTTTCTATCCACTATTGGTGAAGAAGACTGCTTTGCCGATAATTTGATAAGTTCTATTTACTCATGTAACTCCCAATAT
Source organism: Ctenomys sociabilis (assembly GCA_004027165.1). Taxonomy (NCBI): domain Eukaryota; kingdom Metazoa; phylum Chordata; class Mammalia; order Rodentia; family Ctenomyidae; genus Ctenomys; species Ctenomys sociabilis. Next base: position 1,158 of record PVKA01050683.1, on the reverse strand, counting down.
TATTTTGTTTATTGAAAGAATCAAGTCTTCTAGCTCACTATATTCCTTATAGATTTCCAGTTCAAGTTTTGCAAGTTACGTGAACTGACCACTGCAAGCCTTGCCTGCCTTCATGATGTAATGCTACATAGTATTTTCTTTTTTCTTTTTTTTTTATACTTTTTCTTTTTATCCATTTATTTTTATTTTATTAAAATACAAATGTCAATCAGACAGTTTCAAAACACCTTAACCATACAGAGTCGATGAATTAATACATTGCAAACTGTTTTCATAACGTTTTAGTATTGTACAAGGGGCATACATGATATTATATTTACAGGGTTTTTTTATAGCTGAAATTATATCAAAAATTCAATAATTATTTGCCTAGTGGATGACCATAGCACTAAAAGCCGACATAATATCCTGTCCAACCACCATTAGTACAGATCTTGCCTATCATAGAATTATGTAGAAGCACAGCGTTATCTATCCCAACTGTACTGTCTATACACACACATCCTGATTTTTTATTTCTACAACACTTCCTTTGTCTACACCTGTCAAAGGTGGGCACCCCATTGACATTCAACTATCTTAGGTGCTTGAACTCGACACCACAATCCAACACAGTCCAGCATTCTGCAACCATAGGGAGTTATTCAAAGAAATTGTCGACCATATACATTTACAGCTCAGCTTAATATTATGGGCTCGCGATGTATACTTCATTTTTGTACTTTTATACTTTTCTGCTAGATGGTTAAGACCAAGGTAGATCAAAACTTATATACCAACACATGAACTTTATATTTCCTATGTGGTCATTGAAGTCTTCTCAGGGTTTATCTTGTAGTCCTGTACATTATTCTGTAATTTCTTTGTCTGTGTCATCCATGTGGATGAGTCACGGCCAATGCTTGACCAGATTGCTCTCTGTGAGAGCCTGAGAGAAAGTTTTCTCTTCATGTGACTCTCCCCAGGCACACTATAGAACTTCAATCTCTTTCCTCTGTGGCTGCACAATCTCCTTGCTCAGAAAATTTGGAGCTCACCTGAGTCTCATGATATTGCAGTACAGGTTCTCCTATGTCCTGAGTCTTCGCTGACCTTGAAAGGCTAGGTCCAAAATGTTGGCTGGCCTTGTGGCTCTTCTATTTCTCCAACTCTGACTTG
>PVKA01050682.1:0-12596 GCA_004027165.1 Ctenomys sociabilis | reverse complement strand
CAATGTGCACAAAGTTGTACACACACACTCACACACAACATGCACACAGCTGTACACACACACACGCACACATGCACACACAACCTGCACACAGTTGTACACACACACACAAACATGCGCACAGTTGTACACACACACACACAACCTGCACACAGTTGTACACACACAACATGCACACAGTTGTATACACACACACATACATGTGCTGGCACACTGATCTCAAGTGTTTTACTGTAATAACACACCCTCACAACGCTGGTGCTTAGGTGATTTTTGACCAAGACCAGATCTTTCCAGGTTTGTGTGCAGTGTACTCATGAGTCACATCAAAGGAGATATACGGTAAGCTCAGCTTAGCAGTGTGAGAGACAGCACCCCGCCAGGAGGTGACAGTTGCTTGGATCCTCCTCTTGCAGGGCTAGTGCACCCGGTTGGTGTCAGCAGGGATTTGCATTGCTTCTGCTTGCTCCTGCCTCATGGGCAGCCCCTTCTGCAACCCCCTACAGTGGAGTCCTCCATCCTGCCATGAGCCATCTGGAGAGGAAAGGCTGGCCCCAGGTCCCTCAGGAAGTCATTAGCTGTGTGCCACAGTTGGCTCGGGAGCCTCTGAGGATTTGTCTCAGGCTTTCCTCCTGTATCCGGAAGCTGATGTACACGTCTTACAACACTGTCAGCTTTTACTCATTCTCTAAATTATGGGATAAACTCTCTAAGCAGGCAGGCCCTTCCCATGGGAAATACAAGCTGCTACCTTGAGATTTTGTCCTAACAAGCATGAATCCTGTGGCTAAATTAGAAGGGGCTAATGTGTTGCCTTGTTTTCTAGAAAAAGAAAACAAGTAGCAGAAAATAAGCAAACAAATCTCTTCATACAAAAGCCCAAGATTTGAGAGTTCAGAGAGGCTTGTGTGGTCAATTCTTAAAGGGCTGTGACTGCAGGCACATAACCTGACCTTGCTATTCCTCAGCTTTTGCATCCATAAAAAGAGTGTGAACATGAGTGCATGTGAAGGTTCACAGAAACTACATAGCAAGACCTTTAGCCCTTAAAACCTTGAGGATTTTATATTTGCTTTATCCTAATATCCAATAACAATATAGAATTATTATTGATTTACACACCAGAAAACTATTAGTGCTTTTCTACCATATTCATTAATAAAAATAAATTTATTAATATCCCTGTTAGGTAGGGAGCCTCTGTATTAATTCCCAGGGTAAAAAGAAAACAAACCCTTTTCTTCCTATCAAGAGATTCTTTCTGGGCTTCTGACCGAGACCATCCAAACTTAAAGCAAGTGTCATAATCTTTCAGGATTACTAAACTCATGACTCCAAAGTATCATAAATAAATGTACTTTATGCATAGATTTCTTCCCACTGAAGTTCTTACTGAATATAAATAATCAGCCTCCTCACAATAATACGACAATCATGAGAGAAGCCTCAAGCTTAGAATAAGATGTGGTTGCAAGGCCTTTGGCAAAAGATTGTCACTGCACCCTTTCAAATAGTCTTTTTTCAAATTTACCTAATTTCAAAGACATACTCTCAGGAGCATGAAGACCATGGGGTCTCTTCCACCCTCTGTGAGTGTCACAGTGTGTCACTTCTCCCCTGCTAGGTGAAGAGACAAATGATCTGTTTCAGCACTGTGGAAAAGAAGCCCGCAATTTCCCAGCTTTCGGAAATATGATGGCAACGGTCCTCACCCTCATTTCTTATTATTGCAGAACCCCAATCCACGCTGCCTTACTTTCTGTGGTGTATTTCTAATGGTGGTCAGCTTATTACACCCAGCTGAATTAAACTGGCATGGCGCTGGGTGCAGGAGGCCCACGTCAGGATTGTTGCCAATAGCACAAAAAAAGTTTCTGGAAACCATTAAGGATGCTGTTTGCAGAAACTCGGAGCTGATGGAAGCTTCTGGCTCTCTTGGGCTGTCCTGCTGGAGGGCCTTGTCGTGCAGGCTTTCCCAATGAGCTTTGGAGAACTTTATCCTTGTTTTGGCCTTCACTTCCTTGCGCTGGAGGGGAGGATGGTATACTGCTCAGCCTCATGGTGAAGCTTGTCACATTGGCCTTCCTGATGGAAACATAGCTTTCCTCATCCCTGGAGGAGCTCAGGACCTCACTGTTGCTGAGGCTGGCTCTAGTACTTTTGGGGAAGCTCTGGTGCTTACCTTGAGTACTGCTTACTTGCTCCTCTTCAGATCCCTCAGCCTGCTAGCACAGATGCTTCACCCCACTGGTACAGACTTTCTAGCTTTTACCACTGACATTTGGACCTTTCTGGCACAGATCCATGAAATAGGATCCAGACCTTCATCTGGAGTCTTTAGGGTTTATAGATTTCCTTTGCTTCATGTATATGATTCTTGGGGGACTCATTATAAAATACTATTATAAAATGTGTTCTGTATTATATTGTTCTTCTTGCAAGAATCCCAAACCATGACACTTTCTTTGGGCCGGCAAGTGTTCATATAGCTCATCTTATCCTGGACATGCAAACATGTATTGGTCATCACGTGTTCTTCAGATCAGACATCTAGAAATGCTTTCTTTTGCTAGTTTAAGGTGAACCTTGGTATCACCTAGCCTCCTGCTCTGACCTTTTCTTCCACCCTGAGTTGAATCTTCTGGCATTCTGCACATTATCTTCTCTCCTCTGAGTTGTTTCTGCTTTGAATCTCCTTGAATTGTCCTTCATTTTATCCTTCCCTTCCTACCTCCTCTTGATTTTAAGATTAGGCTTAGGCATGTTATTTTTCTAGAATGTAAGTATGAGTGTATCCATTAAATTAGAAGAAAATTGGTACTTATTAAAGCATGGCAAAAAAGATTTTATTGAAAACAAGACAAAAAGATACAGGGCACTCTGTCATAAGGCCTTAACGTCAAAGAGAGACATAGGGTTCCCCTTCCACATACAAATAGACAAAGAAATATATATATACAGAACAAAGAGAGGGCCAGAGACAGAAAATTTCCCATGGGATTAAGGCTAAACCGGCTTGAGTCTAGATGAAGATAGCAAAAGTGGTGAGGTATCACTGGAGGCAGGTGGAGAGTGAGCAACTTGATCAGACTTCAAGAGTGGTGTCTGAACCTAGCAGAATTCTTTGTTAAAACTGGATTTTTTTTCTGTATTTTCTTTTCTTTTATTTTATTTATTATTTTTTTTTAATTTTTTTTTATTTTTTTTCCATTTATTTTTATTTTATTGAAATACAAATGTCAATCAGACAGTTTCAAAACACCATAACCATATAGAGTTGATGAAATAATACCTTGCAAACTGTTTTCATAACGTTTTGGTATTGTACAAGGTGCATACATGATATTATATTTACAGGTTTTTATATAGCTGAATTATATCAAAGATTCAATAATTTTTTACCTAGTGGATGACCATAGCACTAAAAGCCGACATAATATCCTGTCCAACCACCATTAGTGCAGATCTTGCCTCTCATAGAATTATGTAGAAGCATAAAACTGGATTTTATAAAGAAGTGTGCAGATGGGCCCAGGAGAAATTCAAAAGTTTTAGTCTGACTGAAGTTAGCCAAGCAAGGGATATTTCATATCCAAACTCCATTTATATACCCTCAGTGAAAGTTTGGTCAGAAACCCTCTTACACACACACACACACACACACACACACACACACACGCACGTTCTGTTCCTAGGACCGTGCCCACTGTGCTACGTTGAGATTGCTCATGACGGGTGCCATACCTTGACCTGAAACTATGATTCTCATGAAATTTAACTCCTCCACCACTTGGTATTCCCAGTACCAACAAAGAAAGTCCCAAAAATGCTTGTTTTGAAAGCAAACTGCTTTGCTATTTTTCTTTGTGCAGCTATAAATCATTGATTCTACTTTATGATATAGAAATAAAAACATGAGTAATTGACTTAAGAATTATAAATATATTGGAGATTAGATACTATTTCACATCTTATCATTCACATATTCTTTCATTTTACTCAGCTGTTCATCAATTAATTGCTTTCTATGTGACGTTTGATTATAGATATCACTGAAAGAACAGACAAATGAAGTATCAGCTCTGTCATGAGGAAGGACGTAATTTTGAATCATTTTTATCATCTCTGTTATAATTATAACTCCCCACCTCATCAATCTCATTCAGAAACATTAGTTTACTAATACATTCACATGGTGAAAATAACATAAATGAATATAATAATTCTCTACTGCAAGCATGTACTAATAGGTATTTTTCAAATGAAACAAAGTGACATTAGGAAATGTTATTTCTATGGGCCAGCCAGATAGCTCAGTGGATTAAAGCACCTGCTTAGGCAGACGCAGGGGCCAGGGTTTAATCCCCCGAGCACCCTGCCGGCCCCACCCCTAGGATGTGCTGAGAGGGCCATTAAGACCGTGCATGGTGGCACACGCCTGTAATCCCAGCTCCTCAGAGGCTAAAAAACAGCAGTATCACTACATGTTTTATCGGTGTAGTGAGACCCTATAGACGCTGGACCAAATACATTTTTTTACAAAAAAGAAATAAATCTTATTTCTAGCCTACCTATAATGGGTGGCCACAATATTTAACTCATTTTCATGATTTTTCAATTTTTTTTAATGATTTTCATAATTTTCATTTTATTTGTATGTTTGCAGTGCACAGCGGTCACATTCTTGGGAGCTGGTGCCTGTGCATGGCAGTCTCTGCTCTGTTGTTTCCCCTTCCTTGACAGCCGCCTTTTTTGGCCAGCATCAGCTTGATTCATTTGAAGTCCTTATAAAAATTATCATCATACATACAGCTTAACAACTGGACTTACGCTCTAAAAAGCACATGATACATCTAAGACATACTAAATCAAAGCACATTTTTAGATAAACTGAGGATGCAGGTATATGATATCTTTTTTTTCTTTTACTTTGCATTTTATTTGTATATTTAATCTCCCATACAAGAAAAACTGTGTGGTGTTTAAACTGTATGTCTGATTTACTTCACTTAACATTATGATATCACTTCATGTCCATTTGCCTACAAACGACTCATTTATCCTTTTTATGGCACAGTAGTATTCCATTATGATTGAATCCATTCATCTACTAATGAACATGTAAGTCATTTCCAAAATTTAGCTATTATGTACTGTGCTGCTTTGAACATAGGTATATGTAGTTGACTTTTATGTGAAGTCTTCAAGTCTTTCAGGAAGATACCTAGAAGAGGAATAGCTGGGTCAAATGCAATTTCTGTTGTTGGTATCTTAAAGAACTTCCATTTTTAATTCCACAGTGGTTGCCCCAGTTTGTACTCCCAACAATGTAGAAAGTTTCCTTTTGTCTCCCAGCCTCACTAGAATTTGTTGTTGGTTGATTTCCTGATACAAACCATTATTTCTAGAATGAGATGGAAACTCAGTATGGTTTTAATTTGCATTTCTTGAAGTGTAAGTGATGTTGATCATTTTTAGGTGTTTATTGATGCCTTATACTCCTTCACTTAATAAGTATTTATTCATTTCAGATGCCCATACTTGCATTAGGTCTATAAATTTGAGGATCTAATTTTTTGAATTGTTTGTAAATTCTAGATACTAATCTTTCATTTAAGGAGTACCTGGCATTTTTTTCCCCCATTTTGTAGACTGGCACTTCACTCTGTTAGTGAATTTCTTTACTGTGAAGAAGCTTTTGTTGTTTGATGTGATCATATTTCTTGGATCTTAGTACTGCTTGTGAATCCAGGGTCTTATTCATAACCTATAGCTTTAAGAGCTTTGCCTGTTTGTCTCTCAGTAGATTAAGTGTGTCTATTTCAAGATTTATGTCTTTGATCCATTTTGATTTTAGCTGAGTTAGTTGTGACAGAGATGAGTCTAGATTTAGTCTTTGGCATGTGGAGAGCCAGTTTTCTCAGGCCTGTCTGTTAAAAGGGCTATCTTTCCTGTAACAAAAGTATCTGGTCTCTTTGTCAAGGATGAGGTAGTTGATGACCTGGATTTGTTTCTGTGTCCTCTGTTCTATTCCATTAATCTGCAAGTCTGTTTTTGCCAGTACCATGCTGTTTTCATCACAGTTTTGTAGTACTACAACTTAGATGTTATGTCTCTTGTCTTGACCTCAGTGCCCAAATTCTTTTTGCTATTCTAGATCTCTTCTGATTCCATATGAGTTTTGCTCTAGTTCTGTGATGAGTACTGTTGGTATTTTAATTGGGACTGCCTTCAATCTGTATAATTATTTGGGAAGTGTGACCATTGTCACTATATTGTTTCTGTCAATAAGGTCTCATGATCAAAAACAGGGGATACCTTTCCATTTTTTGATATCATCTTCAATCACTAAGGATACAATAGTTTTATTGTAAAAACATTCCTTGCTTAGGTTAATTCCTAAGTAATTAATCTTTTTCAATTTCATTACACAACCGTGAAAAGTATTATTTACCTAATTTCTTTCTTACGGAATTTGTTGTAAAGAAATACTATTAACATTTATTAATTAGATATTTCTATTATTAGGAATAGCAATCAGTAATAGAATTAATAATCAGATATTCTATTAATTTTTGAGTGTTGGCTTTGTATCCTACTATGCTACTGACTTTGGTATTAATTCAATACTCTTTTCGTGGATATTTTGCAGCTTCCACATAAAGGAAATAATAATTTACCTTCATTTCCTCTCCATGGCCTTTATTTCTTTCTCTTGTCTCATTGCTCAGGCTAAAGTTTTGAGAACTATATTAAATAGGAGCAGTGATAGAAGACATCCTTATTTTACTCCTTATTTTAGGAGAAAAGCTTCCCACCTTCCCTCATTTAGTGTGATGTTGGCCTTTAGTTTGTCAAAGATAAAGAACTTTTCTATCTGTTTTCTTCAGAGATTTTTATCATTAATACATATTGAATTTTTAAATGCTTTTTCTGTATCTATTGCGATAACCAGGGGATTATTGTCTTTGTTTCTTTTTATATAGTATATTACATTTATTTATTTGTATATGATAACTATCCCTGCATCACTTGAATGAATCCTACTTTGTAATGGCATATGACCTTTTTGATAGTTTATTATATTCTCTTTGCCAATAATTGAGGATTTTTGCATCAATATTAATTAAGGAGCTTGACCTGCAGTTATCTTTTTTGATTGGGTCCTTTTGTGGTTTTAAAGTCCGGCATAATGCTTAATTTCCAGGAATGACTTTGGGAGTACTGCTTCCATTTCAATTTCATTAAAGAATTTCAAGGATATTGGTATTAAATCTTTTCTAAAGTTCTCACAGAATTTGTTAGTGAATTCATCGGGACTTAAGCTTTTCTTGGTTAATAGATTTTACCCTTCAGTTTTATTGATTGGTATGGGATTATTAAGAATTTTTATATCTTCCTGGTGCATATTGGTAGTTCATATGTATCTAGGAATCTGCATTTCTTGTAAATTTTTCATTTTATTAGAATTCAGATTCTCTACATAGTTGATATCCAGGATTTTGGCAAAACCCATTGTGATTTTGCCATTTTTGTTTCAAATTGAAGGGTTTGGGGTGTTTTCTTTCCTCATTTGGTAAAATTGGCTGTTTATTTTCTTTTAATTTAATCACCTTCATTTCATTGATTCTTTATATTTTTAATATCAATTTCATTAATTTCTACTTCCATCTTTATAATTTCCTTCCTTGGACTGGTGTAATGGTTGATACTTCTCATCAGTTTGAGGAGTTTAGAAGTTTAACTAAACAATTTAGCAGGGAGCCAGAGTCCTTACCTTGTAAACATGCTGAACTTGTGGAAGAGGAAGGCAAAGAGATAGTGTAGGTGGATAACCAGCATAAAAAATAAGGGAGGAAAAGCTACTTGCTTCCCCCACCTTTTGGTCTTGATGATTCTGCCTTGTTCCTTCTGGTGTCGTCTGCCACTTTGGAATGTTGCCCTCTGCCATATCACCCCACCCCAAAGCCATGGACCACAACCTCCACAAACTGTGAGCTAAATAAACTTTTTATTCCTTAATTTTGGAAGTAACTAAGAGAAGGCTGTGCATTACATTGGTTTAGCTTTTCTAGGATCTTAAGGTGTAGCATTAGCTTACTTATTTGAGTTTATTCTCTTTTTTGGATGTGGATATTCAGCACAAGATAATTCCTTATTAAGACTGCTTGCACTGTGTCACGTTCTATGTCATATTAATATCATTGTTTGATTATAGGAACTGTCTAATTTCTTCTTTAATTTCATCTGTGATTCATTGATTGTTCAACAAACTATTGTTAAATTTCCAGAGTTTGTATACTGTGCATGGTATCTTTTACCATTGATTTCTAGTTTCATATTGCTATAATCTGATAATATGCATGGGATAATTTTGACTCTATTTACTCACACATGACAAGCTAGTGTGTGGTCCAATTTGAAGAAAGTTTCATGTGCTGAAGAGAAGAATATATATTCTGTCATTTTAGATGAAACACTCTGTAGACATCTATTAAGGCCATTTGTTCAAATCAGGTTTGATTCAAATTTCAAATTTCTTTGTTCATTTTTTTATCTAGTTTATTTGTCTATTTGGAGCATTGAGGTATTGAGGGCCCCATCACAGTGGTATTTTGTGTTTATCTGATTTTTTTTTTTTTTTGGCAGAGCTGGGAGTTGAACTCAGGCCCTTGTGCTTGCAAGAGAAGCACTTATTCCACTGAGCCATCTCCCTGACCCCAAGATCTTCATATCAATTAGTTTCTGTTTTATGAAGTGGGGTGCACTGGTATTTGGTGCACATATATTTTTAAATGTTATCTCATCCTGTTAAATTTTTCTCACAGCCAGTACATAATGACCTTTGTCTTTTCTGATCATTCTTGGCTTGAAATCCACTTTGCCTGAAATTAGAATAGCAACTGTTCTTTTTTTTTTTTTTTTTTTTTTTTTTTTTTTTTTCCCCTGGGCTCCTGTTCCATGGAATGTTATTTTCCATCCTTTGCTTTTTATTTTATTTCATTTTTATTTTCTGTATTTAGAGTAGGGCCTATGGGCCTACAAGGTCCCACTACTAGATTGGACTTATAGTGATTCTCCTGTTTTAAGCCTCCCAAGTGCTGGGATTACAGACGTGCACAACCACATCCAATTCCATCACCATCTCAGCATGCCCCTCGGGCTAGGCCCCAATGGCATGGTGGGTACTGAACCCCAGCCACTGTGCTTTGCCTAAGCAGGTGCTTTAAACTGATTGATTGATTGATTGATTGATTGATTGACTGATTGATTGTGTGGTTAGTATAGGATCTACAGGGTCTCAGTACACAGATCGGACTTGTAGCAATCCTCTGGTTATCAATTTCCCAAACACAAGGATAACAGGTACACACCTCCACACCCAGTTTCAATTGCCTTCTCAGAGTGCCCTGGGGGTGTGGCCAGCACAGTAAGCAGGGGATCAAACCCTAGTTTTCTAAACAAGTGCTTTAATTCACTAAGCTATCTGGCTGGCCCCATCCTTTGCTTTTTAATCTGCAAATTTCATTTCAAATTAAATGTGTTTATTGTGTATTTTATACCATTGGACTTTGCTTCTTAATCCATTTTACCAGTCTCTGTCTCTTTGGTAAAGAATTAAACTTTATTACTGAGATATTGATTCTGTCTTCCAATTGCATCATTTTCCTCTTGTTCCTTCCTTTGTTTTTTGTTGTTTTTTTTCCTTTTGCTTAGTTACTCATTCTGACAGGTATATTAATGTTTTTGACATGGTGACTAAGTTATTGGCTTCATTGTGTCTTTCAAGATATTCAGAAGAATTTTTTATAATATTAATTTCATGGTCATTAATTTATTGAAGTACTCTTTGTCATGGAACACCTTATTTCTCCATCAATTTTGAAGCAAGGTTTTACAGGATATACAAATCAGGGTTGAAAGTTAAATAATTAAAACATTCTACTCCAAGTCTTCTTGGTCACCAAGGTTTGTGTAGCAAAGCATGATTTAATTTTAATGAAATTATATGTGATTTTCTGCCTTTCTTTAAAAGTTTTTAAGAATTCCAAATACAAAAATGCTCATCTAAGATGAAAATACAGTATTCAGATGAAGAAATACAAATGGCAAATAAATATAGGAAAAAAAGTGTAACATCATTGGTCATTTGAGAAATGCAGATTCAAACAACACTGACATTCCATGTCACCCCAGAAAGACTGAGCTAATGTCAAGAAGTCAGCTAATAACAAATGGAGAGGCTGTGTGGAAAAAGGAACTCTTGGTGGGAGTGCAGATTAGTGTAACCACTATGGAAATCAGTGTGGAGATTCCTTGAAAAATTATGATTTGTGGTCCCATTCAACTCAACTATTTCCTCCTGGGTCTTTTTCCAGAACTAAAGATATCATACCACAGCGATACATGTACCCCCATGTTTATAGCAGCACAATTTGTCATAACTGAATCCTGGAAACAACCCAGATGCCCATTAACTGAGGAATGAATAAAGAAGATGCATTTTTACACAATGGAGTATATTCAGCTACAAAACAGGATAAATTTAAGTCTTTGTCAGCAAATGGATACAACTAAAGATCATACTCTTAAAAGAAATAAATCAAACACACATGGGCGAACATTGTATTGTTTCCTTAGTGTAAGAACCTGAAAGTGAAAATGGAATCTGAAGGGTACAATAGATACTAGGAAAAGGGAATGAGTTACTGAGATGAGGAGAGCAGGAGAAGGAGTAGAGGAAAGACATGTATCTATCTATGTAAACAGGGTGGTTTGGAAAACTGAATTGGGGATTTCTACTGGTCAAAGGAAAGGAGCAGAAAATGCTTAAATTGTTTTGTCTCCATTCTTCAATTTTTTCTAGTAATTTCTTATATATTTCTTTTTCTCTTGCTTCCTATTTTGTATACATATACTTGGTAATATGAGTAAGTGGTTGGAAGACAACACTATGTGCTGCAACAAATACTGTGAAATTCATACTACTTTGTTTAGTGAAATTCTGCACCACTTGTAATTTTTTCTGTTTAAACACTATTTTATACTCTCTTTAAATTTTTTTAAGTATTTGTTTTTACCTGTAATAAACTCCTGGTACTTTGAGTATATCGTGGCCTGAGGATACTCTGTTATCATGGTTATTTGGCATTCTGGTTATCTCACTTATCTCTATGTTTATTTCTTCTCCTATATTTGGAAATTTTCTACCATTATTTCTGTGAATAGGCTTTCAATGCCATCTTTACTGTCTTCTGATTTTTCCTTTATTTCATTTATTCTTAGATTATCTTTTTGCCATCTAGCAAATACTGGATGTGTTCGTCGTGTTTCCTTGTTTTCAGGTATCTTTGAGTTGTCCGTCTTTGAAAGTGTCAGTCTACACTGGTTGGTTGTGCTGCCCATTTTCTGGACTTCTTATTAAAATCTTTTCACTGACTAATTCTTTGGCAAACTGGTTATTCATATTTTATATCATTTTCTTTAGCTCTTGTAGCATTTAATTAGCGCCTTCTGAAAGTTTTACCTCTTTCAGTTGTTATTTTCATTATCTGTTAAGCTATAGTTTCTCCAAAATTGTTGAGTACCTCTTTGATATTTATTTATTCATTTTTATTTAGTACAGGTTCCACAGGTTCTCACTGTGTAGATCAGACTTACAGTGATCCTCCTGTTTCCAGCCTCCCAAGCTCTGTGATCACAGGCACACAACCACCATGCCCAGTCTCAGTCACACTCTCAGAATGCCCCAGAGGCAGGATGGCATGGCATGCTGGGGATAAAACCCCAGCCACTGCTCTATGCTATATTTTCTAGTCTACATAGCCCTTTCAATTAGTTCAGGTGGTGGCTTCTGCTGTTTTGCTCCCGGATATCCCTTAGACTTTTTGGGGGGAATTAAGGGTTTTAGAAGGCATTCCATTGCCTCACTGCCTTATGTTTTTATTGTTTGTTTTCCGGTTTTTTGTTTCTTTTTTTGAGACTTGTAGATAATAATAATCTGAATACTTTGTTGCTAGTATATATATTTCTTTAATTACCTTTCAGTGATACATTTTCAGTAACTATAATCCTTTGTCACGGTCCCAAGATCTGAGCATATTAGTTAAGTCAGGAAGGGAAAGTGCAGTGTAGTTAGCCCAATAATCAAGGCTCTAGCATTGCTAATGTCACAAAAGTAATATGAGTGTTGACTTACAGACAAATAGTGACAATTATGTGGCCCTGTTAATATCAAGTGAATCAGCCATAGTATTGCAATCTAAGACCAACTGGATATTAATACAACATAAGAACCAATTATATACCACCTTAATCTTGGAAATAAATCTGAATTTATGGTGGAAGCATTAAGACAATCCCCATAAATTCCGGTAAGTTGTACTTGAATTTTCATTGAATTGCAGATATTGCTGAATTTCTTGTTGAATTTCTTCTGCGACCCATTGATTGCTGAGTAGGGTGTTGTTTAGTTTCCATGAATTTAGCGGGTTTTTCTGGTTTCTTTTGTCATTCATTTCCAATTTCATTGCATTGTGGTCAGATAGTATGCATGGGATAATTTCTATTTTCTTGCATATACTTAGGCATGACCT